>JAPKLX010000004.1:5159912-5185538 GCA_026898415.1 Leonotis leonurus
ACCTCGTTGGATTCTTTCAAGAGCACCTCGTCGATGCTGCCCTTGATCAGCTCGTTCTTCCTTTCTCTTTTTATCCTGACCTTCAGGTCGGTCAGTGGCTCGTTTCTTCCTGTCCGCTTCATCCGCTTCGGCAAACGCATCAACAATCCTCCAGAGCTGTTTGGAGGTTTGGGGGCGCTCTTTCACGAGCTCCCTGAAAAGTGTGCCGGAGTGAATGGCGTTTTGAAACGCCGAAATGAGGACATCGTCTGAAAGGCGATCGACCTTGAGGCTCTCATTGTAGAACCGAGTTAGGAAGTCGCTAATAGACTCTCCTTGTTCTTGTTTTAGGGTAAGGAGCTGGGCCGAACTCATTTTGGCTTCGGCTTTTTGGAAGAAACGCCTCTCGAAGGCATCTAGCAGGTCGGCGTACGACCCTATGCTGCTGCGAGGGAGGTTGTCTAACCACTTCCGTGCATTGTCCACCAACAATTCGGGGAAAACTTTGCACATATAAACATCCTCGGCCAATCCCTGGTTCAGCATATTATATTGATATTGCGACAGAAAGTTGCTCGGGTCGCAAGAACCGTTATAGGGCTTGATTGGCGGGACCCTGTATGCTGAAGGAAGTGGTGTATAGAGAATTTTGTTGGTGAAGGGGGTAATGATTCTGCTGTAAACAGTGAATCTTCCCTCTCGGTGGTCGTCCTCGTCTCGTCGAGAATAGTCGACGTTTCGACGAGGTGGCGTCTTCTCTCTTCGGTGTTCCTCGTCACGTCGGTAATGGTCGACGTTTTGACGAGGTGGAGTCTTTCTTCGATGTTCCTCGTCACGTCGGTAATGGTCGACGTTTTGACGAGGTGGAGTCCTTCTTCGGTGCTCCTCGTCACGTCGGTAATGGTCGACGTTTTGACGAGGTGATGTTGAGCCTCGCCGAGGTGAAATAATGTTACCTCGGCGATTATGCGGTCTTCGGAAAACTTCATCATCTCTTTCCTCGGCAATTTGATCCGAAGTTTGGGGTCGTTGTGATGGACCAGCTTTATCCTCTTCGCACTGACCTCGTTGTTGATGTTGTTCGGCGAATTTGAGGAAATCTTGCTCGTGAAGATCTAGATATGCTTTGAGCGCATCGCCGAGCAAAGGTTGAAGCGTGGCATTCCCTTGACGATTTTGATTCAATCTTCCACTGCTAACAGAGTCATCAGCTCGGTGGGGAAGGACATTTTCTACATGGCCTTCGGGAGTTCGGCGGTTTGCGACCTGCCTACCAGACCGAGCATAGTGTTCATCCCCTTCGTTGGTTGATAGACGAGGTAGATTACGAGGCATTTCAGCCTCGTTTTGCTTTCCTTTAGCAGCAGCAGCTATAGCATTAGATCGAGTGGATCTAACCATTGTGTTTTCACTTCGGAAATAGTGACCGGACACAAAATTTACTTCGTTTCCCACAGACGGCGCCAGTGATCGATCGCCGAATTTTCGAAGTGAGATTTGCACGATGATTAGAAAGTAAACGAGACGAGGTTTACGTGGTTCGATCTTTTAATAGATCTACGTCCACGGGGAGATCTCTTTTGTTTTATAACTTGAGAGCTGAAATGTAGATTTTCAGAAAGTGAATGTGTGAAAAAATCCTTTTAATTGAGCTTTAATCTAGCTATTTATAGATAATATAGGCGGTTTATGGCTATTTATAGTAAGTGGGCCGTGCTAGTGGGCCGGCCGAGCTGCTCTTGATGGGTCTAGGCGTTGGGCCGCCGAGCTGCTTCGGAGTGTGGGCCTTATTGATGGGCCATATCCTATCACACGTATTCCTCACACATCCAACGCAACACAATTCATTTCTTCTACTCAGTCACAGTCAACGCCTTCCTTTTCCAAACAACTTCTGCATTTCCTCTCCAATCCTTACAGCCATCTTCAAGCTCCACCATATCAGATCTTAGCACAACAGCTTCATCGCTACAAGATTCTCTCCAGTTTTCCATTGATTTATTCAACACTAGATACATATTATATACATTCTTGAGTGCTGTAAATTATAGAGAAATCACCATATTTACGAAGATAAATCCGCTATAACTTATCTTAGATTTGAACCTTCAAAGCCAAATAGTTCTAGTTTCCTCCATAGCCAAAACCTTGGAGGAAGAACGATTATAAAACCAGTTTAGTACGTTTTTGTTATGTTTTTGCTCTTCGTGTCGTTTTGTTTAGAGTATTAGATTGTTTATTTTCGTACTCTTTTTAGTTCGTTTTTACGTCGGTCGTGTGTTTTCGTGCTTTGGATGTAGGGTGAGGAAATGAGAGAATAATGGAGCTGGAAGTGTTTCCTTGTGCGTCGCCATGAAAAATCGAGAAAATCGAATGGGATCTTGTTAGGAGTCACGGGCAAAAGACGAGAGGAGAAAGAACGTGAGAGCATGGCCATACGCAAAATTGTTGCGTTTTGCGCAAAAATTTTGTTTTGGCTCGTTCTTCTTCGTTACAACTCTGAATTTGGATCCGTCTGCGGCTACGGATTCCTATCGAGACAAGATTCGATTCGGCTTTTTTAAAATTTTTGTATTTTGCACAGGCCAGCAGTCGGGTTTCCAGCGGTCACTAGGCCTGTGCTGCAGCAGCGGACAGAGACTGCAAGCCAGCGACCGCTGGCTAGCAGTTGTAGGCGAATTTTTAAGTCTTTTGGGGTTATTTTGAGTACTCTCTCTCACCACCTATGTAACATAGTTAGAACCTCTTCAACACACTTTTTACCGCTTTTTTAGTTTAAGATGTTGTGAATTCCGATGGACTGAAGTGGAATCCGAGTTTAGATCCTTACGTTTCAAGTAGTAAGCTTCCTTTTTATGGTTTCCGTGTGTGATTCTACCATGTATATCATGCTTGGCTAGATCCTTACTAGAATTGGATGTTTATGTTCTTATTTGATATTTGATTGATGTATGCTCGTTGATTAACTTGTTTTGTATGGAAATTAGTGCTTGATCACCATTAATTTCATATGTATAAGTTAAGTAGACAGATCATCTGCTTGACAGGAGACCTAGGGTTAATGAACATTATTCTTAACCGAAAACATGAGAATACTAATTTATATAAGATTAAGTAATTACTAAAGGTGTGAACTGTATACGAAAGTTAAGATCACGACTTAGTGTATTAATATGGAAGTAATTTACTAGGCAACCTTCAGTGTGCTTGATTGAGTATGAATGCATGATCAATTAGACATTGAATAGAAATTAAACATCTGGTACTAAAGCTTCAATCCGTTGGTATTCATTTTTAATTGCTTTTGATTTATTTATTATTATTACATCTTACGGTCATAGTATGTTTAGGATTTCCATTTTCTTGTTTTAATAACACTAAAGATTAGAGATGCCATGTTAAGCTTTCCATCGAGATCCGACCGGGGTTAGCTTGCTACATGCAATCGACCTTGTAATAATTTGCGAGAACCTAGAGAACACACTTTAGGTTAAATAAAACCGAACTCAGATCTCGTACTCGACGAGTTTAATTAAGAGAGTTGTAATCTCGTACTCAGCGAGAATAAATAAGCGAGTTTTGGCTCGTACTCAAAGAGGATAAATAAGTGAGAGATCCAAGGTTAAGGAATTCATCGATCTAGCTTTGATCGATCGTGGACGTAGGGGATTTCCCGAACCACATTAAATATTGTGTGTTCTTTTATAATTTGTATTGCATTGTTTTTTATTCTTTGTTTATCACTCACCAGCGAGCTTATCTAATTAAGCGAGCTGTGCATCTTGAATCAATCTCTTAAAGAACACTCGGTATAAACAAAATATATTTTCTAAGTATTAGAGCAGCCAACAACATATACATAGCTTCCGCACACGATCTGTGTTTGGACAGATCGTCTGGTATGCTTCAGCTAGCTGCCATTCTATCTGCTCCTTGACAGATTATTCAATCTATGTGTTGAGAATTTACTTGAGCAGCAGGATCTATCTCTACATTAGAAGAGATCGATTGCTACGCCCAACGAGCTATTGTGGTATAAACAGCGAGCTGCCAAACTCGAAAAAGTTGGAGTGTATTCCCCCCCCCCCAACACCACATCTGCTCTCTCGGGACCCAATAGTTCATGTTAGGGTTTGTATTATTCAAAGCACGCTTCAATGCTTAAACGTTATAACAAATTATTTTCATTTTCATTTAATGAGAATAAATATTTATATCATTGATTTTTAATTTATTTTCTATAAATATTTTATTGTAAACAAGTCCCTTTTTTACAATTTTAAACTGTGTGGTGGATCCAAGATCACGGAAGGTAACACAGTCGACTCCTTTGTAGAATAAAGTTCACAACATAGACAGACTTGGACAGTCAAGTTGTGAAAGGTTGCAGTATCATTTGATGTGAGAGCTGACCTTAGCCCGCAGAATGATATCGGTATGCATATATATATGCATATATATATATGCATACATATATATATGCATATATATATATACATACATATATATATATGGGTTTTTTGAGGTAAAAAGAGGACAAATGGTAGGAAATAAGAATTGATCCGTAGCGTCTATTACATTAGATCCAATGATTGCGATTCATCCCTTAATTTTCACAATTTAGGCTTGTGGGCGTGTTGCATTGTGAAAACACAATGCAACAAGGGTAAATGCATCCATATCACAAATGACTATTTCCGTCATGATATTCAAATTGATTTGATATCCATTAATGAAAGAACTGTCAATTGGAAACTTCCATCAATTCTCACACAATCGCCATTAACATAAAAATTTACTGCAATTCTCTAGCCTGCAAATTTCACCAACATAATCGATGCATCCACACCGTTGAGAAGATCATGAGGACATATGGATACCAATGATGACGACGACGATTTCCAGAGTCCCTCTATATTCGATGAAGTTTCGGTGGAAGTGTTGCCAATGATGATGGTGAGACCTTGGGCTAAGGAACGAACGCAGCCACGAGTGCAATCTGTAGATGATGACAAGTACACTGCGTACGTATTATGAACTATAATGACATGAGTAATTAGTACAATTTAAGAATGCATTAAGTACTTTTTTTAAATGCAAACTCAAAGAACTTTCAATGCAACAATTGTACTATAATTGTAATTGCATTATTGCGTATGTATTATTGCATTGTATTATCATATTATTATGCACTATAAACACATCTACATAAACTTAAGGTTAACAAATGTTGGGAACCCCACAATATTTTAGTTTTGATGATGTTCTTTCGAAACACACTTAGATTACATTCTATCTTGCTAGACCTCAATCTGTTCTACATGTACAAGATTACTACAATATAAAGTGAATCTAATAGAGAACATGATCTTAGTTCATAATAGAAAAGGACTTAACATATAAAGGATCTCATCCTATAGAAGTCACTCTATCATTCTCTAGTTTTTGAACCAGATCAACAACCGATTGAAGCAAGTAGATGATCTATCAGATGGTCACTCGATTAGATATTGCTAGAACACTCACAAAAGATTCTACCATGGTTTGGAGCATATATTTTTTCTAAAGGCCAGATCGACTGCTGACCTGATCGATATCAATCTGGTGTGACCAGATCGATGTTTGGAGTTCAACGAGATGATATCAGATCATTTATCAGTTAATTGGCAATCATGGGTTTTGACCAGATTAACTGATGAAGAATCTCAAACCCATTTCCACATCGTTCAAGCTATCAAAAATGGAAGGAGAATCAATCCATACGTGAAGAAGGAAAGTAGTACCTGTCAACGATCTGCTTTCCATATTTATTAAAGATTCAGTCAAACTTTCCAAAGGCAAGAGGAGATAATTTAGGGATTTACTATCCTTGGTTGGTAAATCACATTTACTCCAAACCAATCAACCCCAAAGGTTAGAATTTCAAATTCTACAACTATAAAAGCTTTGAACAAAGACAGGAAGAATATAAGACTATCATCTACGATCAACAAGCTGTTACTCTGCTCAGAAATCATCTCACCAGTCAAAAGCATTCACTCGAGAAGATTTCAACTCACCAGATAGTGTTCTAAGCCGTTCGTGATCGAAATCACATCAACTCGATTCAAGTCTGTCTTATAGAGAAGAAGGAAAGAGATCTTCGCTAGCTAGTAGCTTTCTAGTTGATTAATGTGAAGAGATCACGTTATAGTAGTTTTCTGTAAGTTGTAAAGGGACACGACCCTTATTCGTGCATAAGTTTCAACCAGATTGTGTTTGAAACTTGTGGCTCGTTCTCAGCGAGTATAAATAAGAAGAGTATCCTAGTAGTGGATATCTAATCCAGTTTGGATTGGACTGTGGGCATTGGGGGTTTCCCGAACCAGGTAAACACCTGTGTTATTTATTTTCTGCATTTAAATTCCAGTTGTTTTATTCACTAACCTGCACACTCACTCAAACTGCATTTTTAATCGATTTGCTAAATACTTGGTTAAGTTTTTGAAAATTTTTTCTAAACAAGAGCACTGACTAAGTCCACCATTTTCCGCACACAACGCTCTGCTAGAGAACAAGATTACTCTTGATCTCTACCTAGTGTTATTCACCAGAGAGTCTCTGTCTGGACAGAACAAGATTGATCTGGTCATCGATCTGGTTTGTTACAACTAAGCAATCTATTTTCAGAAAGCTAAATCTCTCTAAGTATATAGTCAAGTAAACTGAAAAGTTTGCATTTGGTGTATTCCCCCCCCTCCATACACCAAACCTTGCTCTTTCGAGACGAACAAGTGGTATCTGAGCAGTGGTTCATAGGACCATTGTTTCTGTTTCACAAGATTGAAACATGCGTGGTCAACTTGAATAGATCTAGAAAAACTTTTTCATTCACTAGAATCCTATCTGTCATTATGGAATCTTCTGTTGTTAGGGCTTGTGAAGAATTCTCCATCCAAGGGTACAAAGAATGGAGTTTCAGAATCAAGATGTGTCTCAAAGCTCATCACTGTCAGATGTGGAAAGTGATAGAGGAAGGACCATTCGTGATTCAAGAAGAGAAGACTTGAATTACAGAAACTGGCCTAGTCAAAGAATATGTGCTCAAAGATCCCAATATGTATACATCTGAAGAACAGCGTGAAGCAAATCTTGATGATTTTACCAAAGGAATCATCTCCAACACTGTAAAAGGTGTTCATCTGGCTAAGATCCAAGATCTTGATACAGCCAAGGAGATGTGGGAAGCATTGAGAGAACTAAGCTTAGGTTCTGAATCAATTATTGAGAATAAGCTGTCCCTCGCTTGCAACAAGTTCGATGAATTCAAGATGAAGCCTGGAGAAACCATCGAGCAGATGAAGAACAAGTTCATTGAAGTGTTACTTGAAGTTTCTGCATTTAACAAAAATAAGTACACACAGAGAGAGAAGAATCTCAAAATTCTAAGAGCATTACCACCAAACTGGGAGATCTACTCTGCAATGCAACCACTACGTGCTGATTTCAACGATCTGTCTGTTGCAGCACTGTTTGATCATCGAGCTATTCACGAATGTGATATCAGAAGGATTCATGGATCAGATTACATTTCAAGCAAGAAAAATGAAAGCAGCTCACACAAAGAGAAAGAGACCGCCTTCAAAGCGAAGTGCAAAGTAGATGAACCAGCACTAACTTCAGCATCAGAAGAAGGAGGTTATGACAAGCTACTTAAAGAGTTTTCCATGATTTCCAAGAGGATGGATAAGATGGAAATTAGATCAAGAAAGTATCGAAGGTTCTATAAAGATAACAAGAGTAGATATCAGAAGAATAAGGAACCAGAACGATCTAATGACAAAGCTGACACAAAAAGTAATGGCAAAAATTTTAACTCTACTGATTATACTTGTTATGGCTGTGGCAGAATAGGTCACTTCAAGACAGATTGTCCTGACTTGTCAAAAAGCCAAAGAGAAGAACTAAGAACTAAGAGAGATCGAAAGCTTAAAGTTCAATGCAAAGCAATGCTTGCTGAAGAGGACTCCAACAGCTTAAGTCAGTTCTCTGATGGCTCATCAGAAAATGATGAGGCATTCTATGCAGAAGATACAGATGAAGAATGGGATGAATGTTACATGGGTTTGGACAACGGTCTCGACCAGATCGAGGTAAATTCTCATGTCTCTATCTCTTCAAATAAACCTGTCTATGATTCAGGAAATGAAGATGAACCAAAAGTCTCATGGGATGAAATTAATGAGATGTTCAAGAGCTACACAAGAATTTATTTTCTGAGTCATAAAAGAGAATGACAAGTTGAATGAAATAGTGAAGTTCTTGAGTGAAACAAACACCAAGTTCTCTACTCAAATAAATGGTCTTGGAGAACAGATCAAGACAAAAGATGCAGAAATATACTCATTCAATTCCAAGGTGAAAGATGTGATAAAAAAAAAAGGGATGTAGTTGAGGAAAAATTGAAGAAGACCATGAAAAACATAAGCAAGATCAACAAAAGCCAAGAACGAGCTGAAATGATCATTGATATGCAACAAAGAGGAATAACTGGTCTAGGATACAATGGAAAATCCAGTGAGACCCAGTTTATTGCTGAAAGAAAGGACATACCAGATCAAGTCAGAGATCTAAAGAACAAGAAAAGTCAACCTCAGAAGATGATGATGAAGGAAACAGGAGACAAGAAATACTATCAAAAGATGGGAATCTGCTCACTATGTAAAAACTGATAAAAATCAGAAGCAGACGACAACTACCAAAACATCATCTACCAATAAGAAGAAGATCAACTAGGATAATATTGAAAGAAATCATCCATCTGTCTACAAAGCTATATCGAAAACAGATGATGTTGGAATAAAGATAACATGCTACATATGTGTTCCTAACACTAAGTTAATCTGGGTTCCAAAATGAACTTTTGCTGCTAACCAAACACCCACTCGTTGAAAGGGTAGTTAAATCTTCATAATTGCAGGATTGGAGAACTGCAAGAAGAAGTAGAGTAGGAAAGGGAACAATCTGGATTATTGATAGTGGATGTTCAAAGCATATGACATGTGTTAAGAATGCTCTATCAAATTATGTGGAAAGAGAAGGACCACAGGTAACCTTTGGTTGTAACTCAAAAGGCTACACCAGAGGCTATGGTAACATTACAATTGGCAAGACCACCATCACAAATGTATCGTATGTTGAAGGTCTTAGTCATAATCTTTTTTCGTTTTGCCAGTTTTGTGCTAATGGAAACCAGATTGTTTTTTATGCTAACAATTATTTTGTGAAAAACAAGGAATGAGATGAAACTATTCTTACCGGAAAATTCCAGGACAGACTATATATTGTACAATGGAATAACTAGAACGAAACATGTTTGGTCACCAAGACAATATCATAAACAAGCTGGTTATGGCACAAACGACTTAGTCATCTCAATTTCAAGTCAATCAACAAGATTGCAAGAGATAATCAAGTCGAAGGATTACCGGATCAAGTATACAATAAAAATCATATTTGTGAAGCGTGTCAAGTTGGGAAACAAACCAGATTATCATTCTCAAGAAAAGCAATACAATCATCTACCAGAATTTTGGAGCTACTTCATCTAGACTTATTTGGTCCAGTTAAGCCATTAAGTATAAATGGAAGGAAATACACTCCGGTCATCAATGATGATTTCTGAAGATTCACGTGGGTTATCTTTCTATTCAAAAAGAAAGAGACATTGGAGAAGCTGCCAAATTTTCTCAACAAGATCACCAAGCAAAAGGAAACCTATGTTGCAACAATCAGAACAGATCGTGGAACAGAGTTCCTAAACTAAAAGATTGAGGATTATTGCAACTAGATGGGAATCACACACCAGACATCTACAGCAAGAACACCTCAACAGAATGGAGTGGTTGAGAGAAGAAACAGATCATTAAAGGAAGCAACTCACACCATGCTTAATACAACCAGATTACCCAAGAAGTTTTGGGCTGAAGCCATCTACACGGCCTGTTATACACAAAACAGATTGGTGATAACTCTCAGACACAGGAAGACACCATATGAAGTCTGGAATAACAGAAAACCCAGGATACAGTATTTTGGTACCTTTGGTTGTACGTGTTACATCCATAATAATGGAAAATCTCAGTTGAAAACCTTTGATAGTAAAGCTGTCCCTGGAATATTTTTAGGATATTCTGATGTCAGTAAAGCTTATAGGGTTTACAACAAGAAGACTCATATTGTGGAAGTAACACCTCATATTGTATTTGACGAAACTTTTTCTGAATACAGAGAAGCAGGTGATGAATAGGTTCACAACCAGATTTACTGTAGGAACCATAATATTTCATATGGTCCATATGCCCGTGACCAATTCCGGATACCAAATGAACACATGCAAAAATCATTGTGCCTATTGCATGAAGATTCAAATCTTACTAGCAAATCCGGCAATGAGAGACTCCAGAATGATCTTCTGACTTGTTCCCACGGCGAAGCTTGACGTTGGGTGGCAACGATCCTCAAGCTTCCTCTCTTTGTGATTGTCGACATCCCTCTCTCTCTTTTCCCTCTCACAGATTTTGTGCCCTCCTTTCTTTTGTGAGTGAATAGTTTTAGGGTTAGGGCTTAAGCTACTATTAATACTATGTATTAATAATAAGCCCATCATCCTAATTAAATCACACAAGGGCCCATTAGTGAGAGATAGAGATAGGGCCGAAAATAACAATAGAGCTTAGGCCTTTATTGGGCCAAGCGGGGATCTACTAGCTCGAATAGAGTTGGGCCTTCCGGTGTTCGATTTTCTTATTCAGCCCAGAATATAAGTCGAGTCACCAATATTAATTTATTTCCACTAGAAAATTAATACGGAATTACCTCTTTATTCTTTAGGTGAGTCTGGGCTAGCATTAGACTTAATTAATCTCCGTATTTAAGATATCTAATACCCATTAATTAATTAATCCCTCTGACGATCAATTAATTAATTAATTAGTCATTTAATAATAAATGACACCTCGAGTGCTACCACTTAAACTTATTATCGTATCGGAACTAATTCCACCTGCAGGGTTTAATACGATAAACTTATTAAGTTCATCGAGAGGATATTATAATCCTGTTATCAGCAGGACACGGATCCTTATTGCAATGTAATCGCATGTCAAATAATAATTGCTATCACCCAAAATATCGAGTATATTGAGCTTCAATAGAACTCTCACCCTTGATAAATTAAAGCAATAGTCAATTAATTATTCACACCGATGAATTCAATTAAGGTTAAGACTATTTAAGTCACCGAGATCTTGATTCTTAATTAGTCAGAATATAAGAATACATCTCACTGTGATCCTGTTCAATACACGAAGGTACTAGCATAAATAAATAGTCAAGACAAACTATTTATCCATTTATGCTACAATCTAAACCAACAACTCGCCCATAGTTGCCTCGATTGTGAACTCAATTTATATCTCAACTTTTTCCAATTATATGATCTTCTGTGATCTACAACACACCATATAATCTATAGTATGAGTTAAAATGGACTTTTAATTGGATTATGCAATAACAATATTTCAGATAGAAGAAACGCAGTGAACTAAGGAATCCATGTATACAAGCATAAAGTCTTGCTTTCAGTATACAACCCTTCATTTACAATAAGAAATCAGAAGGGATTCTACTAGAAGATATTCTTATCTGGAATACAATAAAGGAGAATGAGAATGATGTTCAATCTAATGCTGAGACCAGCTCACAACAAGGGGGAACAGAACATATCAACAGCTGGAACAATAATCAAGAGATTGAAGTTGAAGAAGTAGAAGTTGAAAACCTTTTTCATGCATCTTCAACAGCACACCCAAAATTTGAGGATCCAACAAATGAAGCTGAGCCTGAGATATCAGAAGAAGAGATGTCTAGCAGAAGGAGATGGATACAAGAACATCATCCTCTAGAACAGATTGTTGGGAACCCATCAGATCGTGTGAAGACGAGAAGAATGCATGGAGAAAGTGCACTTATATGTTGTTATCTATCTTGTGTTGAACCATCCGATGCTTATGAAGCATTACAAGATGTAGACTGGGTTATTGCTATGCAAGAAGAACATCAATGTGTTTCATGGATTGATGACATCTTGGATCCTTGCTATTCGCAATAGCAGCCTCATTATCACAATAAATTGTAATACATTTCGGCAAACTAGGAAACACATCAATCTCAGCTAGGAAGTTCCGGAGCCATACAGCCTCTTTAGCAGCTTCACAAGCAGTTACATACTCGGCTTCCATGGTGGATAATGAATTGCATTTCTGCTTTACACTTCTCCACACAATGGCTCCACCTCCAAACATGAACACATAGCCAGTAGTAGACCGCCTCTTGTCCTTATCGCCTTGATAATCGGCGTCTACATACCCTACCGGTGTCAGATCATCAGACTGGTAAACTAGCACATACTCCTTAGTCCGTTTAAGGTACTTGAGTATGTGCTTTACAGCAGTCCAATGAGCTTGACCTGGATTCGCCTGATATCGAGCCACAATGCCAACGGCAAAACAGATATCGGGCCTGGTACACTGCATTGCATACATGAGACTTCCTACAGCCGAAGCGTAAGGAACTATCTTCATGCTCGCTATCTGCTCAGGTGTTGTGGGACACAAGGCCTTAGATAGCGAAACACCATGTTTGAAAGGTAGAAAACCTTTCTTGGCATTCTGCATGCTGAACCATGCCATCACAGTATCAATGTAGGCTGTTTGAGACAAACTCAACATTCTCTTAGATCGGTCACGACCAACGGGAAGATAGATCCAGACCCAGAAGGGAAACCAGCAAACATAACACAATATAGGGGTATCATTGGTTCTCTACTATATTTAACTTCTAGGCGAGCTGGTATTATTTTTGCAGTTGGAGTATGTGCTAGATACCAGACCAATCCTAAAGAGTCTCATATGGAAGCTGCCAAGAAGATACTCAGATATCTTAAAGGAACAACACACATTTGATTATGGTATCCATGTGAGGACAATTTTGAGTTAACAGACTATTCTGATTCAGATTATGCTGGATGCAAACTAAACAGAAGGTCTACTTCTGAAACGTGCCAGTTTCTTGGAAACAAGTTAATCTCTTGGTTCTCAAAGAAATAAACATCTATTGCTACATTAACAACTGAGGCAGAGTACATGACTGCTGAAAGTTGTTGTGCACAGATACTCTAGTTGAAGCAACAACTGAAGGACTACGAGATCGATGTCAAGGAAATACCTATATTTTGTGATAGCTCAAGTGCCATTGCTATAACACAGCATCCAGTACTCCATACAAGATGCAAGCATGTTGATGTAAGTCATCACTTCATTAGAGATCATGTGGAGAGGAAACACATCCAGATAGAGAAGATACATACTGATGTACAACGTGCTGATATCTTGACGAAAGCCTTACCAGGAGAAAGATTCAAGATGTTATGCGGAAAGCTATGATTGCTAAACCTAGATGAAAGAATCAAGTCAATACCAGATTGACATAACCAGATCATGTAGCAGAACGATGAAAACAGAAGCACTAGCTATGATAACCAGACTACTGTCTCACTGATGATAGTATGACGCAAAGTGCATAACCAGATTGTTAACAGGAAGCAGAATGAAAACCAGATAATACAAGGTGATAGCAGAGGACATTATCAGATGGAAGCATAAATCAAACGATACCAGATTGATACAAATACCATGTGCCAGAAGATGACGGAGATACAGCAATGCCACTTGGAAATTAATTCTCCAATAAACGATTACTTAGTCAATGGGGAACTTGAAAATTAGAAGCGTCTCTGACACTAATTACCACCCTAACTATGATCTCTAAAGTTATCTTCTGACATAGATTTGCTAAATCTTCCATAATTATGATGATTAGCACAACTTTGGAAACTGTGATAGAGGAAATCTCTGCAAGAAAAGGAATTAGGAAAGTTGCAGTGGTTAGGAAGGTTTACACGCTCCATCCTACAACCTTAGGATCTAGCACATGCATCAAACGCAACACAAGGCGGCAAAATGGAAAGCTGAAGAGGGAAAATCTAAAAAGGGAGATTCTCATCCAACCTTAAAATTATTATCGTTTTAATCTAAGCCGCTGATTGTTTTCCTATATATATGTGTCGCACGTGCATTAAACTGTTCACCTTACACTTTCATCGCATTGAGCACTACTCTACCTTAAGCACTTAAGCATTTCCAGAACTCTTTTTCTCTCACAAGTTTTTCTCAAAACTCCAAACTCCAGTGATCATGACACCTCAAACCTCTCTATATCAGCAATATGTCGCTGAAGTTTAAAAGTTTCTCTCCCCTGAACCATTTGCTATTTTTGAAACCCATGGTTTTCACAAACTGGAGGAAATTTTCGCCATGGTTAAGCGCTGCAAAGGTTTATATAGTTCATCATCTTATTAATGACATCTATTGGAGATTTATTATGAGTTCTGTATCTGGAAATATATCCTGCTATACAGTGTTTTATTTATTGATATCTGTATGAATATATATATACTGTTTGGATAAATGCTATTGATATTCATCCTTGCGTCGCTCATATTTTCATTGTTTTATATGATGCTCACATGACTGATGATAATCTGTTATATACTATGATGTTTCATTATATTGTAGGATTTCACATTATTGTCACCTCCCATCCCAAGATGTACTTAGCAACACAGGCTGCCACATTTTACCTGACATGGCAAGATGAGAAGGAGGGCAACAAAGCCAATGTGCTGATGCCCATTGGAGATAGGACGAGCAAAACTACCTACAACGTCCTCGCCATGATAAATCAAGCATATCGCCTCAAGGATGAAGGTATGACTCTTGATGACATCACCTACGATCAACTCCAGGAAGCCGTGGAGAGAGTTATGGTGATTCCCATGTCATACACTGGAAGGATGATCCAGAGATCTCTACTTCAACCTGGCTACAAGCTGATATTTGAGTTTGTTCAAAGGATTTTTCTCACTTACAATGGCTCCTACGATCAAGTCACTCCAGAAAAATTCAAGATTCTCACTGCTGTTGTTCTAAATCTCAAATTCAACTGGAGCAGAATCATGTTTGACCTATTGGCAAAGGAGGCCAAGCTCGTGAAGTATACCAAAGACAACCGAGGGCATGGTGTCTCTGTGGAGGTCATGAGGAACTTGAGGCACTCTACCAAGATTAACTTCATGGTAGAAAAGTTCTTCAAGCAGCAGGTCTGGGAGGATGCCACAGAATTCAACACTCGCTTTACAGATGAAGTGCACCAGATAGAGATGTCTTTGGGACTCACCCCAGCATTGTTCAACAAGGTTACAGATGAAGTGCACCGGGCTGCACTATTGGAGATGGGTGGTTCCAATCCAATCTGGATTCCACCAACAAAAGCAGTGGAAAAGCAAAAGTAAAAGGCACCCAAGGAGAAGGTGCAGAAGGAGAAAGCAACACGCAATTTACCAGCCAAGAGGGCAAGTTCCATCAGCCTAAGTAGAAGAGGCGCAGATTGAGGAAAGTACACGACTCTCCACCACTCACTGA
Organism: Leonotis leonurus; assembly: GCA_026898415.1. Classification (NCBI taxonomy): domain Eukaryota; kingdom Viridiplantae; phylum Streptophyta; class Magnoliopsida; order Lamiales; family Lamiaceae; genus Leonotis; species Leonotis leonurus. The sequence continues at coordinate 5,175,473 of JAPKLX010000004.1, forward strand.
AGAAATTCAACAAGACACAGACGACATTCCTCAACCAGAACCAGAAATGACTCAACCAGATCGAGTCAGTCCACAACAAGCTGAGGAGGCTCAACAACTAGAAAGTCCTATTCCTCCATCAACTAAGGAACCAACATTTGTTGAACCAGAATCCAGCTACAACCACCCCAATCAGGAGAAGAACTTCTCTCCTGCCAGAACAACAACACCCTCACCTGACAGAATGCAAAGGATCAGTGAGGAAGAAGAGGAAGAAGTTGAGTCAGCTGATGAAGAAAAAGAAAAGAAACAGCAAGCAGAAGGCATGATGAACCTACTGGAATGTGAAGCAGATCATTCCATGCTTCAAGATTTTCCAGGGATTCATATACTGCCAGAGAGTCTTGGAGCAACCAAGAGAGTCAAGTTCTACATGCTGGTCAAGGATAGCGAGTACTACATCTTTGACGCCCTGCTCCAGACCAGATCATTGGAAGAGCTGAAGAAGGAGGAGGCCACCTTGCTGAGCTTACTGCAAGCAAGCACTGTTGGTGAAGTGCGAGCAGAATACCATCAACTCATCTTTGCAATGATGAAGCATGAGGCTAGACTGTTGAAAAAAAACCTCAAGCCATTTTTGACCAGGATGTGGACATGGTAGGTCCAGAAGGGGACCAGAAGGAGCAGTCCACTAGTCAACCAGATTAACCTCTACCAGTACAAGAAGCAGCCACCCAACAACCCACTCAAGACGCAGAAAAGCCCAAGAAAAAGAAGAAGACACCGGTTATCCATCTAGATCCAGTAGATGAAGAACCAGCTGGTCAACATATTGATGGAGAAGGAAAAGTTTGTGGAACTCATGATGGACAATCAAGCCAGTGTATTGGATGCCTTACTTTATCCCAACCCGACAGAGTACAAGAATCAAAACACCAGACTCAGTAAGGTTGAAGTACACCAGCAAACCTACGATGCTACTGTCTCTACCATGAATAGCAGACTCGAGAGGAAACTCGATACCACCGACCAGACAGTCAACATGCTACTAGGTTTTAAAACAGATGCAAAGGAGAAGATGGAGGCCATGAAAGTAGAATTAGACTCCCTCCATACACTCATCAAGACTATCTTTGATGATGTCGAAAAGGGGGAAATATCTAAGGCTGACAAAGGAGGAAAATGAGATGGCAAGGGTTCTGGCAAGGATGTGCAAGAACTAGAACAACAAGGCCAAGGTGCAGATGCTGAAGCTCAATCTGGACCAATTCAACAGCCGAGGGAGAGGCCCACAACCCCACCACGGGCGGATCCCACCATTGAACTAGAACAAAGTCAACAACAACAACAACAAGTTGTTGCTGCTCGTGATAAAGGTATGAAGCCCATTGATGAAGGAGATCAGATAGCAGAACTGTTGCTGTTTGGAGTTAATAGAGAACAAGCTTGTGATCCCATCTTCCGGGCACAATTCTACAAAGAACAGGCAGAACGTGAGAAGAAGATAGCTGCACAAGAAGCAAAAGAGAAATCTTACCAGACAACCTTCTCCTCACCGCCTTCATCAGATCGTTCTCACCAACAGTCATCTAGATCTACAACACAATCAAAGAAGAAGAAAACGAAGCCCTTTACTACATGGACTCTGTCTCTGCAGAAGCAAACACCCAAAGATGTCTGGGTACCAGAAAGTGACCAGAAGGACTGGAAACTGGTCAAGCAAGAGTTTATAATGAATAGGTACTTTCTTAAGGAACATATATACTCAGAGTCTACACCAGACGAAGACTTCAATAGATACATGGATAATTTTAGAGACAAGGACCTGATACAGAGAATCAAATTGGCTGCCACGAGTGTTAAAATCCGAATGAAGGCACCTAAGAAGGATTACATGGTATGCCTTATGATTCCAGGAAGCAGCATTCCCGACAAGACATACATACTGAACTACATCAATCAGCTGGCCAAGATCAAGGGGTATAAAATGGACAACCATGACCCTAACTACGCCAGAGTGAGAGATGGAATTTACGTAAGTATTCAACTTGTCTCTGATGCACAGCGTGAAAAGATGAAGAAAGGAGGAACAACCAGATGGGTTTCATAGTTGTCTTATCCTATATTCATCTGCTACTTCATGTTCTATTTTTTTGATATCTCCATGTAATCCACCTGTACTTAATTGATATATATATATATATATATATATATACAAGTGAATTTTCTGAAGACAAAGTCTCATTGTCCAGAAATACTTATTGCATTTGATTGTTATATGAATTAATAACAATCTGTTAACCCTTCTGGTTGTTTAAAACCAGATCACTCTTAAATGCTTTATTTAGGGTTCCATTGTAGAAGTGTGGTTTCAACATCATCAAAATGGTGGAAATTGTTTGGAACCCCACAATATTTGATTTTTGATGATGTTCTTTCGAAACACACTTAGATTTCATTCTGTCTTGCTAGACCTCAATCTGTTCTATATGTACCAGATAACTACAATATAAAGTGAACCTGATAGAGAACATGATCTTAGTTCAAAATAGAAAATGGATTCACATGTAAAGGATCCCATCCTATAGAAGTCACTCTATCTTTCTCTAGTTCGTGAACCAGATCAACATCAGATTGAAGCAAGCAGATGATCTATCAGATGGTCACTCGATTAGATATTGCCAGAACACTCACAGAAGATTCTACCAGGCTTTGAAGCATATTTTTTTCTGAAGGCCAGATCGACTGCTGACCCCAGATCGATGTTTGGAGTTGAACAAGATGATATCAGATCATTTATCAGTTAATTAGCAATCACGGGTTTTGACCAGATTAACTGATGAAGAATCTCAAACTCATTGCCACATCGTTCAAGCTATCAAAAATAGAAGGAGAATCAATCCATACGCGAAGAAGGAAAGTAGTACCTGTCAACGATCTGTTTTCCATATTTATTAAAGATTCAGTCAAACTTTCCAAAGGCAAGAGGAGATAATTTAGGGATTCACTATCCTTGGTTGGTAAATCACATTTACTCCAAACCAATCAAGCCCAAAGGTTAGAATTTCAAATTATACACCTATAAAAGCTTTGAACAAAGACAGGAAGAATATAAGACTATCATCTACGATCAACAAGTTGTTACTCTGCTCATAAATCATCTCACCAGTCAAAAGCATTCACTCGAGAAGATTTCTACTCACCAGATAGTGTTCTAAGCTGTTCATGATCGAAATCACATCAACTCGATTCAAGTCTGTCTTATCGAGAAGAAGGAATGAGATCTTCGCTAGCTAGTAGTTTTCTAGTGGATTAACGTGAAGAGATCAAGTTACAGTAGTTTTCTGTAAGTTGTAAAGGGACACGACCCTTATTCGTGCCTAAGTTTCAACCAGATTGTGTTTGAAACTTGTGGCTCGTTCTCAGCGAGTATAAATAAGAAGTGTATCCTAGTAGTGGATATCTAATCCAGTTTGGATTGGACTGTGGGCATAGGGGGTTTCCCGAACCACGTAAACACCTGTGTTATTTATTTTCTGCATTTAAATTCCAGTTATTTTATTCACTAACCTGCACACTCACTCAAACTGCATTTTTAATCGATTTGCTAAATACTTGGTTAACTTTTTGAAAAAGTTTTATAAACAAGAGCACTGACTAAGTCCACCATTTTCCGCACACAACGCTCTGCTAGAGAACAAGATTACTCTTGATCTCTACATAGTGTTATTCGCCAGGGAGTGTCTGACTGGACAGAACAAGATCGATCTGGTCATCGATTTGGTTTGTCACAACTAAGTAATCTGTTTTCAGAAAGCTAAATCTCTCTAAGTAAATAGTCAAGTAAACTGAAAAGTTTATATTTGGTGTATTCCCCCCCCCCCCCCCATACACCAAACCTTGCTCTTTCGGGACCAACAACCAAAAAAAGACAACCACACATACACACTAATTGGTATTTCAGATAGCAACAAACAAACTATTATATTGTAATTCATGCAAACTAAAACTTATTATAATGCAATGCTAAATTTTAAAACAATGCAGATACCAAAATATTTAAAATAACAATATATTATACTGTTTATTTGTCGCAATGCAATCACTTAAATAGTTGACTTCAAATCATCACATTATCAATGGAAAACGTATTACACAGTACATACTAGGCTTAAATTCAACTTCACGTTCCATCTATTCTCTCTCAATGTAATTATAGTCACAACATTAACAACACGACATAAATGGTGTAACTGCCGAAAAATAAATGATTTTCATATCCCTTTATTTATGGTAACTGAATTACACCTTAATTATCTCCAACAATATCCATCAAAATAGGTAACAATCATCTTTAATTAATAGAATATTCATATCTCACACCTATTGTAACCTACCAAACCGTGTGTAACAATTTCTCTCCCATTTGCAACTTACTACATTCACCTTTATATAATATTTATAGTATATTTTATTGTACTTAGAAATCAATTTAATTGGATTAATAATAACAGCTAATCATGTAAACTTAAGGGTTGAGATTAATTCCTATTTTATATCCAAAACATCATTTGTATATGATCTACATCCTATATATATATTGTGTAGTTCGACAGTGAGATAATTTCTTCGTGTTGTTACTAAGTATAAGGCCTCAAAAATTTCTAATTTCATAATGTGTGACGATGACATTAGTATACACTGCTTTGATTGATTTGGTCTTGCGGGTTTTTCACAACCATACATTGTAATGTTTTGGGTAGTGGTAATTAGTTTTGTGAGAAGTGCTCGATTGTTGTAGCATAGACTCGCCTCTCGTTAAATCTTGAGTTGATTAAAACCTCGTGAGGCATTCATAAAGGTTTATTATATAAGAAACTGAGCCGATTATAATTATTTTCTGTATAATAATAAATTTTGAGTTTTCAGCGAATTTGATTAATAAATGAATTTAAAAATCTTTAACGCGGAAAATAATTAATGATAAAAAGAAGGTTATATCTTAGTGGGCGTCGAATCGTTCAATATTTATTATATAATGAAGTCAATAATTAATATAAGATCTATATCTTATTATGTTTAATAAAGTAATTAATTGGGTCAAAATTAACATGATCATTAATTAGTTAATGAAAGTCAAAGTTTGACTGAGTTAATTAATTGGATAAGAAAATATTAGAGATAAGGTTGGATTTCGTTTTATGTTGGAATGTCCAGACCCATTTTCCTTAAAAACCCTAACCTAGCCCCAAAACATCTATATATAGATAGCATGGGTGGCTATAGTTGAGATTTCGTATTTAAATATTGAGATTTTTGAAAATTTTGCAGTATTCCACTCTACTATTTTCGATCCCTCCTCTTTTGATAAACTCAACGGACTATCGCCAACACGATAGTCGGCTATAGTTGAGGGAAATAAGATAAGTTTTATAGGTCAATTTCGTTCGACTGTCCTAAGTGGATTTATGTTCCTTGCTTAAGAATCCAATCATCTCCCCTCAAGGGGTGTACTAGCTAATGAGAAAGGTAAATTAATTCCACTAATTAATTTCTCTTTTTCCGCAGTATTTGTGTTTAGGATTGCATGCATGTTTAAAATATGAGACTTGTGGATCCTGCTAACCGCAAGCCCCTCATATGAGTTCCTTCAGTTGGTATTAGATTCATATTACATGATTCAAAATTTTTAAATAATTGGGTTTAATTCTATTAGATAAGCTTTGAAGAACGATATCAATGTGAGACTCTTTGTGAATATTACCACCGAGAGTCTTGATCTCGCTTACATAGCCTATCATCTTATGGACATGGTCCCGAACCGATGATCCCTCTGCCACAAAGTCATTCATCACATTGCGTATGACCAGCTTGACCAAACTGCTCTGTGTACCGAACATCTCATGCAGGCTAAACATGATATCAACTAATATTTTCATGTTCTCATGTTGATGTTGCAAGGCGTTATTTATTGAAGCTATAATGTAACACCTCGCCATCTTGTGAGAACGCATCCACTTATCATATTTGGCCCTGGCATTGGCAGATGCGTTATTAGGACTGGCGGACATGGATCGTCAAGGACAAACTTAATGTCGTCAGCAGTGAGAACAATTTCCAAATTCCTCTTCCAGTGTATGTTGAGGTTGTATGTCGCTTCCTTGATTACCCAATACGCTTTATACTCTACTTCGACCAGCAACTGGCACGCCTTCCCATACACAAGATGGTACAGGCTCATCCCAAGAATGCTTTTGAAAACCGTCCTATATGCCCATAAGGCATCATTTAGCTTGACTGTCAATCTTTCCGGGATGGTTTCACGGTTTTTTCCAATATGAACTTCACTTGCCTATTGCTCGTTTCGGCTTGCCCCGAGGTTTGTGTGTGATATGGGGTGGAAACTTTGTGTGTGATCCCATTCTGCTTCATCAATCTTTCAAATAGTTTGTTGCAAAAGTATTTTCCTCCATCGCTAATGATAGCTCGAGGGAATCCAAACCTACATAAAATGTTATCCTGCACAAATTTAAGAACAACATTAGCATCACAAGTCCTAGTGGGGATAACTTCAACCCACTTGGACACATAATCAACGGCTAATAGAATGTACTAGTATCCAAAATATTTAGGGAAAGGACCCATGAAATCTATACCCCACACGTCAAAGATTTCGACTAACAAAATATTTTGGAGGGGCATCTCGTTGCGGCGACTTATGGCTCCAAGTCGTTGACATCTATCGCATGCCAAATAAAATGCTTGAGTGTCCTTGAAGAGAGTTGGCCAAAAGAGCCCGCTTTGAAAAACTTTGTATGCCATCTTTTGTCCTTTAAAATGGCCTCCACATGGGGAGTCATGGCAGAAATGGAGCACTTGCTCTTGCTCAGAATCCGGAATGCAACGTTGGATTACACTATCCTTACCAAGCTTGAAAAAGTAAGGTTCCTCCCAAAAATATTGCCTGCACACATGAAGAAATCGTTTCTCCTCTTGGGAGGTTGAACCAAGTCGAAGTAGATTGCATGCTAGGTAATTTTCACTTCATTTCCTATCCTTTATCTCTACATCAAATTCTTACAAAAGAAATACCCATCTAATTAATCTAGGCTTAACTTCGAGTTTGATCAACAAGTATATCAAGGCCGCATGATCACTATGAATAATTACTTTTTAGCTTAAAGTGTGCTCTCTAAGTTCTTGCAAATTATACGAGGTCGATTGTGTGTGACAAGCTAACCCCGGTCGGATCTTGATGGAAAGCTTAACAGGGCGGCTCTAATCCTAAGTGTTATTAAAACAAGAAAAGAGAAATCCTAAACATACTATGACCATAAGATGAAACAACAATAAATAGAGATTAAAAACAACTAAACGAACACCAACGGATTGAAGCTTTAGGATCAGATGTTCGACTCCCATTTAATGTCTAATTGATCATGCATTCATACTCGATTAGGAACATGAGAGGTTTCTTAACAAATTAGTTTCGTATTAATACACTAAGTCGTGATCTTCACTTTTGTATACAGTTCACACCTCTAATAATTACTTAACCTCGTATAAACTATTATTCCTACGTTTTCGATTAAGAATAATGTTCATTAACCCTATACCTTATATTTAAGCAAATGATCAATCTACTTAAACATGTACAGATGAATTCAATGGTGATCAAGCACTAAATTCCATACAAAATAGGTTAATCAACGAGCATACATCAATCAAACATCGAACAAGCACACAAACATCCAATCCTAGTAGGATCTATCCAAACATGATACACATGGTAGAATCACAAAATGAAACCATATAAAGGAAACTTACTAATCGAAACGTAAGAATCCAAAGTCGGAATCCACTTCAATCCATTGGAATTCTCTAATCCTAAACTAGAAAAACAGTAAAAAGGTGTTTTGGGAGTAAACTATTCGAGTACAAGTGTTGGGGGAGAGAGAGATCTGAAAATGATGCCTAAAAAGACTTAAAAATGCAACTGCTAGTCAGCGGCCGCTGGGAAGCCAGCGGTCGCTAGCTTGCAGTCTCTGTCAGCTGCTACAGCACAGGCCCAGCGACCGCTGGCCTATGAAAAATATGGAAATTTTGAAAATGCAGAATTATATCTTGTCTCGATAGGAATCCGTAGCCACAGACGGATCCAAATTCGGAGTTGTAACAAAGGACAACGAGACAAAACAAAATTATTGCACAAAACGCAACAATTTTGCGTATGGCCATGCTCTCACGTTCTTTCTCCTCTCGTCTTTTGCCCATGAATCTTAACAAGATCCCATCCGGTTTTCTCGGTTTTGCATTGCTCTGCACAAGGCAACACTTCCAGCTCCATTCTTCTCTCATTTCCTCACCTTACATCCAAAGCACGAAAACACACAACCGGCATAAAAACGAACTCAAAAGAGTACAAAAATAAACAATCTAATACTCTAAACAAAACGACACGAAGACCAAAAACATAACAAAAACTTACTAAACAATTACCTTAGATCCTAAAATATAAGATCGAAAGTTGTCTAAGGCAAATATCATGGCAAATATCTAAGTTAAACTGGCGTAGTAAATTACACGAAGAATATTATCAACTCGTTCACCTAAAACAACTCCAACTGTAAAATTAGATGCATCACACATGATCTCGAAAGGAATAGAATAATTAGGCCCAATGACAATGGGAGCAGAAGTCAATTTTTCTTTCAATAGGTTAAAAGCATGCAAACATGAGTCATCATAATTGAATGGAACATTCTGGGCTAGTAAATGACAAATGAATTGGAAAATTTTAGAAAAATCTTTAATGAAATGTTGGTAAAAACCTGCGTGACCTAAGTAACTTCTAATTCCTTTGACATCTCTTAGTGGGGGTAATTTTTCAATCACCTTGATTTTTGCCTTATCAACCTCAATACCTTTACTAGGAACAATATGACCAAGAACAATGCCACTTTTAACCATGAAGTGACTCTTTTCCCAACTCAAAGTAAGACCACTTTCAACACATCTTTCAAGCAGTTTCTCAGTTTAAGTAAACAATCATTAAAAGAAGAGCCAAATACCGAAAAATCATCCATGAAGATCTCGACAAAGTCTCCTATCATCTCGGAGAAGATGGATATCATTCACCTTTGAAAGGTACCGGGTGCATTGCATAGTCCGAATGACATCCTCCGATATGTGTATGTGCCAAATGGGCTCGTGAACGTCCTCTTGGCTTGATCCTCCGGTGCGATGGCAATTTGATAATATCCTGAAAGGCCATCAAGAAAACAATAAAAAAAATCATGTCTGGATAATCTATCTAACATTTGATCAATGAAAGGAAGGGAAAAATGATCCTTTTTAGTGGCGGCATTTAATTTGCAGTAGTCAATGCACATCTGCCACCCCATGACGGGTCGAGAAGGAACAAACTCTTACTTGTCGTTTAGGACCACCGTGATTTCTCCCTTCTTGGGTACCACATGTACCGGGCTCACCCACTCGCTATGCTCAATGAGATAGATGATTCCTTCTGCCAACAATCTAAATATCTCCTTTTAAACGATTTCCATAAGGACTGGATTTTGTCTTTGTTAGCTATCTCGTTTTGGAACGGCACCCTCCTCAAGATTGATGCGGTGCATGCATGTAGTAGGACTAATGCCACGATTATCTTCTAGGCCCCATCCAAACGCGAGTCTGTGCTTTTTGAGAACTGGAAGTAGTAGATTTTCTTGATCTTTTGTCAGCTCTGATGAGATAATCACTGGTTTGTGTTGGTCCCGAAAGAGCAAGGTTTGGTGTATGGGGGGGGGGGAATACACCAAATACAAACTTTTCAGTTTACTTGACAAGTTAATAGAGAGTTCAAGCTATTCTATATAAGAAATTGCTCGGTAGATGACTAGACAGGTCGATGTGTAGATCAATAGCAGTTTTAGTCCAAACAGATTACTCTCTTAGTGAAAACACTTAGCTAATAATAAGAGTGATCTTATTACTTTCTGAGTGTTGATTGAGTGCGGAATAATGGTGGATAATGATTTCTCTTGTTTAGAAAACCTTAGGGATTATCCAGATAGTTATACAGATT
>JAPKLX010000004.1:5188538-5336392 GCA_026898415.1 Leonotis leonurus
AGTGGGCCGTGCTAGTGGGCCGGCCGAGCTGCTCTTGATGGGCCTAGACGTTGGGCCGCCGAGCTGCTTCGGAGTGTTTGGGCCTTATTGATGGGCCATATCCTATCAGTTAATTTCCTAATTATATATTGTGGAACCTATTTTCCTGAAGTTGCTCACGAAACACATTTTTGCTTTTTCTAAAACTATTCTCCACTCAAAGTATTTGATTCTCACAATTGAAATAAAAGAAATACTATTTGGCCTGTGCAGCATATCCAATTTTGCTAATATTTACAAAAATCAGAAGTACTAATTAATTAGTCTTGAATTTGATGACTGGTAAAAATCCTATTATAAGAATAAGAGACATTTATTTTGCATAATCGGATAAATTAATAAAAGTATATTGCTGAATGGGTTAGTCCAACCTACTTAACATTGGAGTAGATAGGCCCAAGCACTCCGATTAGCCTCAAAGCAGCCCCACACAGCCGCCACGGTGGGGTTTGTTCTTCTATTAAATCAGATATACACTGGGCTCAGCTTAGTCCAACCTACTTAACATGTGGAATTGGTATGAGATTTAGTATTTACTTATAAAATTTTAATTTATTTTTAAAATATTTTAATATAATTTTATATATAATATTATTATTTGTACATCCAAATGGAATATATAATTTTTTTTAACATTTAATTAATAACATTTTTAGAGTTCATAAATTAAAAATAGAGTACATGCATAATTTTAATTTTTTAAAATAATTACTATTTATAATTTATTATATCATAAAAAAATTAGAGTTATTTATGAAAAATAACATTTTCCATAACATTAAAATAAAAAGTGTCCTCTTTTGTAAAAATATATGAAAAATTCCCAATAAGACTATTTTAGCCATGATTATTTATCCAAAATGTTTAATAAAGAACAAAATTTATGTATTACATATATAGTTAATAATTAGTATTTCAAAATAATTTCAATTAATAAAATACACAAATATTTTAAAATGGTAGTGAAAAATTGAAATATGGAAGGTTTTCATATTAAACCAAAATCTGGTCGAGAAATAATGACCAGGTTTTGTGTTTTCAAGGGGTGAGAATCGGGATGGGACTGGGAGTTCCAGTTCCGAATTTTTTAATTCTTTGGGTCCCAGTCCGAATCAGGACTTCGGGAGTCCCAAATCCCAAAATGTGAAAAATCTTAGTCCCGGTCCTGAATTGAAATTTCTCGAAATTTCCCGAATACAAATCATACCTTTCATTAAGTCCAAGTCCATTCCAACATTCAACGACAAAAACGACACATAAATCACACAAATCCTACTTATCATCAAGTCCAAATTCATTCCAACATTCAACAAAATCCATCAAATTTAAAACAACATAAATATTATCAAGTCCAAACACCTTCTAACATAAATATCATCAAGTCGAAAGACAGCAAGTCAACTAACCACCAACAAACATCAATATCACTAAGTGCGACTCCTGTGAGCACTATTTGTGTCCAATCTCATCGTATGATTATCGGTCACATTGTCAATACGTTTTCCAGCTTGATCTCAATTTCAAGCAAAACTATTAAAAATAAATAAATAAGTTAAAATATATAGTATGCTATAATTGATACATATATATATATAATTAAGAATCAAGTACTCACCGTTATCATATTCTTTTTCCATTTCGCTTTCAGGAATATCTTCTTCATCATTGAGAAGTTTGTCAATCGAACTAGATTTCAACTAATCTTGTGCACATATAAGAGCCTCAACCATATTGCAAGTCAGCGAGCTTCAGAATTGAGAGGGAACTCGACCTCCTGTGCTAAATGCACACTCAGATGCAATGTTGGATATAAGGTTGACCAAAACATCTCTAGCTATCTCAGAAATGATCAAAAAGCGGGCTATTTTTCGACCACCATTGAAGAGTGTCAAAAGAATCAACTTCAGCGGAAGACATCACATACTGACTCTCTGATAAATAGAGATCGATCTCTAAAATAGTAGCATTAGGTCGTTCCTCTCCAACACGTAGTTGGCTCAATGAAGATTTAACTTGAAGTCCACGACGATCAGATCGAGTTGTATTAGTACAAGGAGGCCTTCGGGGGGATGTATTGACTACTGGTGGTAAGCTTGTAGTAACATTCTTCTTATAAATCTCAAACAACTCATCCAATGAGCTTTTAACCTCTCCCACCAGTAGGTTTGCCCAATTCTCATCATACACCGCCTTCAAATACTTCTCCACATGCACCAACTTCTGTCTCGAATCTAATACTGCAGCAACATAGCTCATTCTTGGATTCACGTCCTTATCCTCCAACCAGTATTTCTCAAGCTTCTTTTTCATCCGCTTAGCCATGCTACTAACTTCATGATCTTCATCCAACTCTAACTCAGTGATAATATCAAATAACTCACACGTCTCTTTAAAAAATAAATGTGACGTGGGATATGAGGTTCTGGAGACGAGTATAGTCAAATTATAGAATTTTCATAAGTAATCACACATCTTCGACATATAGATAAAATCGGCATCTTCAAGCACCCCCAGAAGTCCATCTTTATACTTTTTCTGATTCATATCATTTGTAAATTCTCGATTACTATACCCAAAGACGAGCAATACCTTCTCATATGGTTGGGCTGCCTCTAACATCAAATATGTGGAGTTCCACCTAGTCGGAACATCCAAGCACAAAGACTTCGTGCAATCAACATTGAGAACTTTCACCGTCTTCATAAACTCTTGAGTTCTAGATGGTGAAACCTTTATCCACTTCACAGTCTCTCGAACTCGTCTAACGGACTTGTCAATCTCCTCTAATCCGTCAGACACAATCAAATTAGTGATATGTGCAACACATCAGATATGAATATACTTCCCATCTACAATGTTTGTACCCCAACTTTCAAAGATCGACTTCATGAACTTGATTGCCGCATCATTTGCCGAAGCATTATCCATTGTACAACAAAGTGCTTTCTGCAAGCCCCAATCCTCTAACGAAGATATGACCGCAACACCAATGTCATCTCCTTTGTGGCCGAGAATCTTGCAGAAACTAATGATCTTCTTGTGCAAGTGTCAATCTTTATCTATGAAATGTGCTGTAGCACAAATGAAATTTGTGTAATTAATCGATGTCCAACAATCCGTGGTTACAGACACCCTTCCTGTGCCCTTTGTTTGGACAAATGACTTCAATAAAATCTTGCGCTCCAAAAATATCTTCACACAGTGAGCTCTAATAGTGTGTCTACCCGGAATCTTGAATAGAGGGCATAGAGCTTTCTAGTAATCCTTGGACTCCACTCGCTCTACGAATATGAAAGGCAACTCGTCATGGATAATCATCTCACACAACTTCTATCTGCATCTTTGTTGGTCGAACTTCCAATTTGTCAACGAGCTTGTTCCCGTCCCATCAATGTTAACTTGGTAGTTTAGCATCGATTGACCACCTTCCACTGCCTTGTTTATCTGGCATGATTTCATATGCTTTTTCAGTCCATTCGTCCCACACTTTACAGAATCCGCTGCAATTAATTTCCCGCACATCTTACATTTTTCCTTTGTAACTGTTTTTTGGGGATCCCCATCTTGAAAAGTAACAACACTAAATCCATCCCAATATTTTGACCTTTTGGATGTGGTTGTTGTTTTTTGTTTCTTTGAATCGGGTTGGACCAAATCTTCTCTTATTTCTTCTACAACCACATCTTGTAGGATTTCCACATTTACTTCATCAGCCACCACATTACTATCTTGTAATGATTCTTGAGTTTGAGATCGAGAACTGTCCATCTAAACAAACATGTAGAAAATCAAATCAAATATAATATTTGTTAAAAAAATAAAAAATAATAATACTAAAATGTAGGCAGACAATGTTATTATTTGCAAATTAAATTTTAATCAATTAATTAGTTGATTGTAAGTTAATGCATGACAGCCCTATGCTCACTTGAGAAGCATAAAATACGTCATTTGTACATGACTGCAATTCTACTCCTAAACTTGGTGACTAACCATTCATTATCATAACATGAAGTTTATTAGTTAATGAACAGAGCCTCTCATTATGAGCAGTTCATGCTTAGTTTATTTGTTCTCTAACTAATTATAAATTTGTAATCTACCTAAGGTAATTAGTTAAACAAGCTGGTCTAATATAACTAATTAATTCCAAATGTGCTCGACTAATAATGGCAATGCATCTATTAGTTAATCAAGATGGAAATTCTATCCTATTAGTTAATATGCTCGATTAATTAGTTAATCAAGATGAAAATTATATACTTTAATAAATTAATTTTTGAAGACATAAAATGATCTATCCAATAAATGGATCAACGATACATTCTCACTCAATGACACCATATTTGATATCAATAGTAATACATTTAGTGTAGGAAATAGACTATTATTTTACATAATTTTTTTTTCTTAATATCTCCATTTTGGCATTGACAACTAACAAGAGTAATGGAGAAAAGAGAGGAAGCACGACGTACCAGTAGACTTAATTTTCAATAGAGGTAGTATGGGCAAGTGAGCAAGGCAGCAACGGAGCAAGCGAGTTGGGCGACGTCGGAGCAAGCGAGCAGGGCGGCGGCGGGTAATCAAAGTATTTTCTGCAACTAGGGTTAGGGGAGAGAGTCGCAGACTCGCAGTGAGAGAAGTGAGAACGGGAAGAGAATAACTTCTGCAAAAAAAAAATATGATGTTGAATATTTTTTAATTTAACACTTAAATTAAATAATGAAATTGCAATTGAATTTAATCGGGAAATCGGGTAGTCTTGATACCCGAATTTTTTAAAATTATGGGTCCCAAATCTCGATCCCAAATTCTCACCCCTAGTGTTTTCTACGGTTGGGTTTTGAATATGTATCGACCGGGTTTTTATTTTTCACGACCGGATTTTTATGAAACATTCTGAACAAATTACTTATTGAATTTTGAACATGTTGATATTTTGTTACAAATTTTTTTGCATGTTTGATGTAAATCTTGTCATGTTAAAGAACCCGAAAATAACTTTACATGTTACGAAAGTTTGATGGGCATAATAAAAATGCATGTTTTGTTCCATTTGATGTATTAATTAATTTTAACTATATTGATAATAGATAGATTATGTTAAGAAAGGGTATAAGAGTCAAAAACACATAAAATGGGTACTTTTCATATAGTTTTACAAGAATGAGTACTTTTCATGTTGGAAAATATTTATAAAGGTTTTGATTAAGATTCCAAAATCTCCCATAAAAGATGTATTAAGTCCAAAACTGAGATTTGACACTTAGTCTTGTTTTTAGAAATCACTTGTTAAGTAGTTCAGTTTTGCAAGTACAATATGAAGAACTCAAGACTGAAGTTTACAGACCAGTACTGAAGTTTTCAATAACTTAGTTCTCACATCAACATCGAAGGACCATGCCACTGAAGTTATGTCATGAAGTACTGAAGTTGGAGAAACATTGAAGCATGAAGACACCGCTTCTGGAGCTCTGCACTGAAGAACTCATTTTCTGAAGTTTACCACTGAGTGTCATGCTATTTCTATAGGCATTACCACTTTTGAAAAAGATCTCAGTAGGTAAAGCAAATCTTGTTATATACACCAAAAATGATAAAAAGGACGACGATTCCAACGGGAAGAATTTCAAATGCTAATATATTCTTGACTGTGTCCTATAAATACCCCGACTCTTCAAACGCTTCAAACAATGGTTACCAAGCTTTCTTACGCATTCAAGCTCTCAACTCTCTCAGATTTCAGATTCTAGAACACTCAATCTTTGTCTCAGATTTCTTAGTGTGTTCTTAAGTAGCGATTCAATTGTAACCGAAGAATAGATCTAGCTTAGACTTAGTCTTTAGCTGGAAGTGATAAGATACTATTGTTCATCAAACCTTCAAAGGTTGATCACTGTAAGACACCACTCCATTTAGTTGCAAACCCTCGACTCACATTGAGATTCGTGGACGCGGGAGTTTTTATTTTCGAACCACGCAAACCAAACTTTGTGTCTTTGCTATTTACTTTCAGTATTTATTCTCTAACACTTATTGCATCTACTGAATACTGATTAAGTGTAAATGTGAACTATAAAATTAAGTTTTTCTGATAAACGAGTAAGCTTCTAAAACCACCACTTCCGCACTGCAATACTTAAAATATTGGTCCATCAGTCAAATACTAGGTGTAGACTGAAGGATTGCTATCTGCAGTTACACTCTAGAATGAAGCAACCTCCCTTCAGATTTGAGCTTTCACTGAACTTTGTTTTAATCTGAAAAAGTATTTTAAACTGGTGTATCCTTCATACTCCAGAATACTCGTTTCGAGACCAACATTTCATTTTTAAGTTACGAAAAAGATACTCTTCATATATAACCCAAAATGTTAATTAAAATGATAAATTTAATTGTGAAGCCCTATTCATCCTAAACCTAAAGGGGAGGGAAAAGCAAGAAGAGGAGTTGGTTCTTATAATATAATGCCATATATATTATTAATATCCATGATTGTGATAGTAAAACTTGAAAAGTGTAGTGTATGGTTCCATGAATACAAGATAAGTAAAAGTATAAATATATATAAGAATTCAATTTGAAAAGGATGATTCCTAGGCAGTTGTTGGGCGATTGGGATGTTGAAGAAATTGGAGAATGGATTGGGCGGTGCAATAAGCAATGGCCTGAACGGTGACCATGGGATTCACCCCCAAGGCGGTGGGGAAGACGCTGGAGTCCGCCACAAAGAGGCCCTTCACCTCCCATGTCTCCCCCGTCGGACCCACTGCCGATCCCCTTGGGTCCGCCCCCATCCTGCAGCTCCCCATCTGATGCGCCGAACACACCGACGCCGATCTCTTGCTCTCCTCCCTCACGAACCTCTCAAACTCCTCCTCGTTCGCCTCCTTCACCCTCAGCACCCCCCCTCTCATGTTGTGGGTCCCAATCTCCTCCGCCCCTGCCGCCACTAGTATTCTCAGCACCTTCTCCATCCCCCCCCTCAAGCTCTCTTCATCAAATTCTTCAACTTTGTAGCTTATCTCGCTTTCGGACTGTATCTCCCCTGATCCCTTATCCCTTGCTAATGCGAAGACGTGGGCAGTTTTCGAGAACTTCACCATCCTCTGCTTGATGTCGGCGCCGGACATCCATGGCATGAGGGCGGAGAACATCCCCGGGTGCAGCGCCGGCGTCTGTAAGATGGCTCCGTAGCCGGAGCTCTCGAAGTTGGCGGCAGCCTTGGACATCGCCGTCATGATCCCTCCCTCGTAGCTCCTCTTCTCCGTCTTGGGGAAGTGGCCCCACCCCATCACCACCGGGTGCACGTGAAGATTCCGCCCTATGTTCCGATTTCTCAGCCCGCTCCTCCTCAGCAGCGGCGGCGTGCATATCGCTCCCCCCGCGGCCACCGTCACCATCGCTTCCACCACCCCTATTTCCTCCCTCCCCTCAGCGTTTCTAAACTTGAATTCCACCCCGGCGGCGCGCTTACCGCCCTCCACGATCACTCTCGACGCCTCGCATTCAGTGAGAATCACGCCGTTGTTGGAGTTGACTAGATCGAGTAGCCACGTCTCGGCCGTGCCCTTTTTCCGACCGTCTTTGCAGCCAAGGCAGCACCACCCACAGTAGTGGTCCGCTGCCGCGTTTCTCGGAATATTTTCGACAGGATACCCCAATTTCACGCACCCTTTCCTCAGAACCTCGTTCTGCAACCCTTCTTCCTCGAACTCCGACTGAACCCCCATCTTCTCGCACACTACATCCAATGCTCGATCGAAAACCTTACTCTCGAACATTCCGAGGTTGTGTTTCTCGCTCCACTCCTTCCGCACGTGCTGAGGGGTTCGAATTGAGGCCGACCAGTTGATCGTGGAGCCTCCGCCGACTGTTGAGCCGGCAAGGAACAAAACGTTCATGTTGCCCGAAGCTAGGATCCCTCTCTGCAGGTACATCTCATCCATGGCTTCCCCTTCCATGAGCGTCAGCTTGCTCCGCGCCACGTACCTCCCCTTTTCCAGCACCACCACCTTGTAGCCGGCTTTCGCGAGAACTCTGGCAACCACGCCGCCGCCGGAACCCGAGCCAATGACCACGGCGTCGCAGCGGAGGACGAAGGGGCGGGCGCCGCTACTGGAGTGAGGGAAGCCAGAGGCTTGGAGTTTGGTCAGGGCTGCTTGTTTGGATTGGGTGAAACTGATGATGTGTTTGTGGAGAGGCCCGAACAGCTCTTCTTCCGTAGCGGGTTCTTCTTCGTAGGCCCTTCGGGCTTTAAAGCCCGGATCCGGCCCGCAGTACCCTATTGCTTCCCATGATGGGTTCTCTTTCTCCTCGTTCACCTTTACATGCATGCAATATATATAAATATGCTTAATTATTGTCAATTCTCACTATGAATGATCTATTTAAAATTATCTTTTCTTTCCAAGAATATGTAGTTACGAAAACATATATATTCATGATAAGTGATAGTAGTAATCTGATAAAAGAAAATGTAGAACTGAAATGAATTAAGTTTGAACCAAAATTTTCGGTTCCATTTTGATTAATACTATTTAATATATATATATATAATAAGTAATATTTAATATATTTATATATTTAAGAAATAATATTAAATAAAATTATTATTATATAATATATTTAGGTCCAATTTTTGGTATTTTAACTTTTCGATACCAAAAGCGAAACTAAATTAAATAAGATAATGGAATCGGATTTATCGATTTAGTTCAATTCGATTTGCAATTTTTTATCAATTTTTTCTCAACATATACACATATAGGTTTATTTTGATTTTGCCTCTTAATTATATTTTATTAAGTTATGTTATTTAATTTTATTATAATCATTAAATAATATTGTATTTGGAAGAGTTAATTATACAAACTAGCCAAAGAAGATAGTAAAAGACAAATAATTGCCACAAACATAACACTATTTAAATTCTATTCATTTTGAATGTAAATTATCATAAATACCCTTCTACTTAAATTTAATTATATGAATGGTACGAATGATATGAATAATATTCATTTATACGTACATACAGTTTAATAAAATTAAGTGTCACGTATGAATGGTATGATTAGATACAATTCATACTAAAAAATGTAAAATATAATTACAAAGATATTTTAGTATAAAAAATTTATAAATGACTAGAATTTAACTATTATTATGTTGGTATTATTATGTTGGTGGCTATTATTTATTTTTTACAATTTTTTTTTAGATATTTTATATTATCACTCTATTTGTAACTACTTACCGTCGTACCATGTGTACAATGCTATGCCTAATATGCAAGTACCAAAACTTAAGTAAAAATAATCCACCAATATTTGTGGTTAAAAAATAAAATCCAGGACTCCATTTATTATAAATCAAAGCTTATTTAAAACTGGACCCAACCAACTATCGTAACAACTTTAGGGGGAAAAAAATAGTCCTATCTAATTGAATGTAATATTCTTGTAGATTTTCGTTTATAGCGCTCTAAATCAAGTTCTTTAAACACTGCAAATTTATCATGACTTTTCGAATGTTGCATAATTTTGCATATAGAAGAAAATTAATTATAGTAGAACATAGGTATCATGCTTGTAAATTATAATTTTGTTATAAGACATGAAGTGTGGAATATAAAAACGGATATTGAATCTCATTTAATTTGAAGGTGAATGCAAGTATATAATTGAAAATAATAATTATAACTTTGCTAATTATTATTAGAAATGCATATTTAAGCATTTAATTCTAAATTGATTAATTTGAACATGCGTGTGACATGCCCCCGAAAAATTAGGTTTCTATTTCCCTATATTCCGTTAATAAGTTAATATATTGTTACGTTAGATTTGAATTACCACATATATATATATAGAAAATATATACTCATATTTTTTCTATAACTATCAATTAAACAAACAAAAATGATTAGGTATTCAATTGTTTGCTATAAATATCTACATAATCAAATGTACTAATTAAGACAGCCTAAGAAACAAAAAAGAACAAAAGGAGGATCGAATCATCAAATTTTCTACTTTTTTTAAACCTGGACTGGTACATTTTTTAAATACAGGCATCGTCTTTATTATATAATTGCATTTCTGCCAATTAATAGGGACAGATTTATATAAATAAACATAATGATTAGATTAAATTATCTTATAAACTAATTAAGGCAAAAAAAATTAATGAAAAACAACCTGAACGTACGCAGGCCATATCTAATCATATAAAGCCCCATTAGAAAAGGATAATCAGTTTCAACATAACTTAATGCGCATGATTTACAATACTAGGCCACCACAACATTTAATATTTTGACAGGTATGAAATATTAAGGCAAAATAAAGAAAAAAAATATATATATATATATATGTGTGTGTGTGCGCGCGCGCAAAACTGCAAATGAATTAATTAAGTAATTACCTTAGTGAAAAATGCGAGAAGAATGAAGAGTTTGAGACTCGCATAGAATATTCTCAAGAGGGAAAAATAGCTGTGAGCCCATGATTTCACTATTTCTTCTCTTTTATGAGAGGAAAGTTGTGCAAGTTTCTTCAAATATGGAAATTTAGGTGACAAACTTTTTCTCCCACAGAGAATAAATGTTCCAATCCTTGTTGACAGCGATTTAATTGCCAATCTTGCTAATGGTGCTTTTGGATGTTCCGCTTTCATAAACATTTCAGCAACCTGCATAGATACAACGTACAATTCAAGATTAAATATTGTTATTTGTTACTCCATTAGTTTCTACACAACATTGGGTGGGAGTATATCTATGGATCTTGATATATAGGGTTAGCTGAGTATATATATTAAAACAAAATTAAACTTCTTCCATCGGAATGAACTAATAAGATATTAACCGATAATAACATTAAAATAAAGAAGAAGAAAGAAAGTTAAGGCGATTAATTTCTATTAATTGGTGTTGATCTATATATATGTATGTGTTGATAGAGAAAGTAGTGTAGTAAGATAAAAAGAAATAGATGAATTAAGAGACTAACATGAGGTGGAGTTCCAGCCATGGAAGCAGAGGTTTGATAGTAATGTTGAAGGTGGCGATGGTGTTGAGGAGGCTCAATGGAGGGCAAAAAAGTGTCACATAAAACACCCAAAACCTCCATTTCCCCACTCGAATATTTCTTTTTGCTAATCTTCTTTAGCATTTTTTAAAAGTTTTGTTTTGTTGCACACACACACACTATGAGAGAGAGAGAGAGATGAATGTGATAATATGAAGATATATTATAATATCTATATATAGATCAAGAGAGAGAGTTCCATAAGAAAGTACAGTGTGATTAATTAATGTATAAGCTGAGACGTACGCAGCGAAGATGGAGGCATTTACCAGAAATGCATCACTTAATTTCTTTTCTCGATAAGGACAAAAAAATTTTGCTACATAAATACAAAAGTTATTGGCTTGCTGTGGCTGCTGTTGTTGCAATAACATATACATTTTCAAATTTATACAATTTTAATTTATTCTTCATTGTTAGATTCAAGTCTATCGGATTTATTAATTACTTTTGTGATATGTAGTTCGAGAATTTAATTGTAACGGTGTGTGATTAATGTCGTCAATAACTTAAGTCATCGTAACTTAATTATAGCCGACCCCACTAATTTTATTAATCTTATGAGGAAATTAATTCCAACATTATGATCACATAATCATAATTCTAGTGATATAATCATTGTTTAAGCGCTTAATTACCTAAAATGCAATATTCCCTCTACTTGACTTGATTTCACCAAATTTATAATTGCATTTTTAATGAAATTAATGGAATAGTCTATTTTTCAGTTAAATATGATCAAAACCAAAAAATGGGCACAATAGTTGCTTGAATTCTGGCTAAGATTTAAAAAACGTGCACAACTTTCAGATGAAATTAGTAATGTGCATGTAAAATTAAATAGAATTTATTATGATGTTCTGCATCAACTGATTTCTTATATAGCCGACAGCTAAATTTATGAGCAAACTTATATATAAATATATATATCGATAGATAGATAGTTTCAGATAAAAATAAGATTAATGGTAAGAAAGAGAAATTGATCCGGATTCATTAATGAATATTATTAATGCACAATTTATGGAATTAAAATAGAAACAGCAGGTTGCATTGTATGAGTGTCACAAAATTTTAAATGCATGTCACTAAATTTATTAGTAACATTTAATGGTGTAACTAATTTTGTGTAGTGACACTCTCAAATACATGTCACAAATTATTATCTAATATTTAATATTTAAATGTCACTAAAAATTTTAGTAGCATGCATTAAAATTTTGTGACACTCATACTAGTTACACACAAGTGTAACTATTTTAGAGTTTTGTTGTAGTGAACAAGGGTAGTACATATATTGGTGATACGATTTTAGTGGGATGCCAAAATTCAAATTGATTTTGAATCCCATTAATTTCTCAACTGCATTTATGGAATTAAAATAGAAACCACTGATTGCATTATCGAGAAACAATGCAACAAGGGTATTGAGGCGGTTCTAATGGGATACGCCGAAAATTCAAGTTGATTTTCCAATCCCATTAATTTCTCAACTGCACTAATTAAGGAAAACTTAATTATGTACAAAATAGCGAAGAAATAGCACAATGCAAATGATATATGTATATAATGCAAAAGAAAATGTATTACAATACAATTACGTAAAAAAATATACACATTATCATATTTTATTTAAACAAACAATGCAACTACTTATATAATTAATGCAAAAGCCTATAATATCTCAATGCAACATATTTTAGATCATTTCTCAACTGCATTAATTTATATACATAATGCAACATAAACAAATTAACGAACATATAACACAATGCAAATAATATATGTATACAATGCAAACGAAAGTGTATTACACATGATCAATTAATGCGCGTAAAAAAAATAAGAAATGAACTGTATTATGGTAACTTTCATTCTAAATTTATGTATCATAAAATTAATTATTTCCTTTAAATAGGTAGTTATATAAAGAAATTAAAATCTCTATTATCTCTCATAAAAAACAGTGGATTAATTAAAGTTATAATTTTTCTCTCTCCTATTACAATTACGTATTTAACCTTGGATTGATATTTATAGAATATTTTATTGATTTAAAAATACAATATATCCAGATAAAAAGAGACCATACAAATTCAATTATAGTGGTCCGGATCACTTCCTATTTTATATTAAAAGATCTGTTGGGAAATATTTATAAATGTTTTGATTCAGATTCCAATACCTCCCCTGAAAGATGTTATAAGACCAGTACTGAATCTTAGTGTTTTGTCTAAGAACTCATATGTTAGGGAGTTCTGTTTTTCAGGTACACTGAAGGACGCTTACACTGAAGATTCAATGTATGCCAATACTGAAGTACCTCTCTACTGAAGTCTCCACTGAAGTATTGAAGTTGAAGATTAGAAGCCAAAGTCTTCCTGCCACTGAAGTAGCATTGTTAAAGTCTGCACTGAAATCTACATTCTGAAGATCCCATTGAGTGACAGTCTACAACGTAGGACTTTTCTTTTATAGCAAAGATCTCAGTAGGTGAACAAGATCTTTCTGCAGATACCAAAAATGGCAAAAAGGACGAAGACTCCAACAGGAGGAATTCAAATGAAGCTCTATCTCACAACGGTCAAATTCTATGAGAGCTCTATAAATACCCCGCTGCTTTAACGATTCAAAACACCGGTTACCCATTCATTACAACTCTCTATCGCTATTCTGCTCTCAAGCTCTCAAGCCTTCAGTTAGAACACTCTAAGCATTCAAGTATTCATTTCTTAGTGTTCTTAAGCG
Source organism: Leonotis leonurus (assembly GCA_026898415.1). Lineage (NCBI taxonomy): Eukaryota > Viridiplantae > Streptophyta > Magnoliopsida > Lamiales > Lamiaceae > Leonotis > Leonotis leonurus. The sequence continues at coordinate 5,202,419 of JAPKLX010000004.1, forward strand.
ATAACATCTTGTAACCGAAGAGTGATTAGACTTTCCTAAGTCATCTGTAAATCACTGTAAGATCTTATCCATTAAGTTGGAAACCCTCGACTAACATCGAGTACTCGTGGACGTAGGAGTTTTTATTTCCGAACCACGCAAACCAAACCTCTGTCTCTCTCTCTCTTTATTTCAGTATTGATTATTCTTTATACCACAACTTGAATACTGATTAAGTGAAAAGAGAAACAATTGCATTAAGTTTTCTGAAACAAACGAGTAAGAGTTAAAGCCACCACATTCCGCACACTTAAGATATTAGTCCATCAGTTAAACACTCAGTGTAGACTGAAGGATTCCTATCTAAAGTACAACTCTCACACTGAAGTACCTCCCTTCAGTTCAGGAGCACTTAAGTTTTAACTTGTAAAAATTTGACTGGTGTATTCCCCCCCCAATACACTCAGTTCACTCGTTTCGGGACCAACAAGATTATTCATATAGGTCAATAAATTAATATATTTTTAATCAATTGTGTCTTAAATATTGATACGAATAAAATATTAAAAAAAAAATCATGTCCTCAGTCAATAATATTTTTGCACACATTAACCTAGCGTCTTAACAAAATAGTTTGAATTAAAATTATTATTTATTGATTAGAGCCAGTTTGAATCTCAATATTTATATGAAAAAATAGATGAGTTCACTTAAGAAAAATAAACATGAATTGGAAAAAAAAAATTGTCGACAGAGGGTAACTTTATAAACTATAAAACTTTTTAAAAAAACTTGTAGATGTTTCAACGTTATTTTGAAAAAGTTGATCGTAATATAATTAATGACTCTTCTCTAGTGATCCAAAATTTCGAGATTTCAAAGATCAATTGAAGATTAAAACTTGCTTTCTTGTTAAATATCAGTTGCCACTGCTTTAATTGTGAAACGAATACAACTCACTTATAAGTATCAATTTTTAGGTGATTTTAATTAAGGGGAAATAGTTTGATTTAGCAAATTAATATAGCAAACACAAATTTTAACCATCTCTAATTTTATAATGAAATAGTAACCATTCTGTATTTATTTTTCCTTTATTGCCCTTTCATTAATTAATTAAAAAATTATTCTTCCATAATTATTGTTTCTCCTTTAATTATTTTTCATCGGTGTATTGTATTAATAAATTATTATTATAGATTCATGCCTAAGGTTCATATGGTAGGGTATAGTATTTAATTATAGACCAAATTTTATTTTTAAATTCTGTAGTATTTTGAAGAAATTAATTAGATGGAGAGTATTATAGATATAGAAGGCTAGATTTATGGTTTTTTATACGTGTGGCTATTATTTGAGTTTACTATAACAAAATGGTTATTATAGAAATTACCCATTTAATTAATGTATTGGAATTTTTTATCGTATAAAATAATTAAATCTTTTTATATATAAGTATTATCATATTATTTTTATAGTATCAAAGTTTATATAATATAATATTATGAAAGTAGTCCCTGCATTAATATTTTCTAGCTACACCCTGACAATAGCTCTTTATCACATTTATGGGTGCAAACGTACATAAGTAGCTTGCTATAGCGATAAAAAGTTAATATTTGAATTAAAAAATATTAAGTATACATTTTTCATGGCATTATCTATAAAATTCAATATATTATCAATATAAAAAAAATAAAGGATAAAATAAAATCAAGAGTGCCTTTAATTATCACAGCATATATACCAATGGATGCTCACCTTTACTTGCTGGGTCCTTTTCCAACCTATTTTAATAATTATAAAAGTAGATATATTTAAAATCATTGACTTCTTAATTAAGGGGAAAATTATGGTGTTTGAATAAAATCGCTCGACATTAAATTCGTGCTTTGTAGAGCATGTGCTCGTGTTTATTCTCACTCCACTACTCCTTATTGCCGTCACATTTATGGATTATTTTTATTATTATTAATTGTGATATAGTTTTGTCTGACTTATAATAACTTGTATGCGTAACTTGTATTACATTTAAAACTTATTCTACAAACCTTTTAAAGCTAATTTGCATTGATTCAAGAATTAATTAATAAAGGAGTTAGATAACCATCATGATCTTTTATTTGTATTATATGTATTCTTGAATTTTAATTACAAATGTTAAATTTGGATTCAAATAAGTTTGTTAATTAATATAGAAGTTAGATAACAATCATGATCTTTTAAAGCTAATTTGCATTAATGGATTCAAATGTTAGATTTAGACAATGCATAAACTGTGCAACAAGTTGGTTTTAATTGATATACCATGACCAGGGAATAGTATTGATATAATTAAGCTTATAATCAAGTTTATCGTGATTAACTGAAAATGCTTATTTTAATTTAATTTAATTAACGAGGTTAATTAAAATGTACTCCTTCCGATTTTTTTTAAGTGTCCTATTTCACTTTTTTTCTTATTTCTAAATAAGTGTCTTATTTCAAAATTTTAGAGTATATTTATGACAATCTTTCAATTTTGCCCTTATTTAATACTTATTGAAATTTGATATTATTTGTATGAATGTATTTATTATGCTATTCAATAAATGGTATATAAGTAAAATTTTCATTTTATTAATATCTGTGATTTAGTAAAATTGGACACTTATTAAAAACAGAGGGAATATATGTGAATCTTTTTTATATTATGTATAGAATAAATTGTGGTAGGCGACTGTAACGTCATTACTGTGTGTAATAAATACGTACACGGAAATTAAGTTCATTTGAATTTATAAATTTAAATTGATATTTATTTATTCATAGTGATAGCCACCACATTCCACTATTCCAGTAATGGATTGTTATAATGAACGATAACATTGGGTCCATTTTTGGCCTCTCTTAATTCCTGCAATGTTCACTCCTTTCCAACTGCCTATTATTATTATTATTATTCCTCTACGCAACCAGTCCATTCCCTTTCAACTAAACTAATATGTCTACACTCCATTTTTGTCCAACTCAAAATGTAATTAGAGCATCCCAACGCAGCTCGCTGCTCAGAAGTCCGAGTTCATCCGAGAGACCCGTGCTAGGGATGGGCGGGCTCATAATTCAGTCTCCCATTTACGAGACCGAGCTCGGAGGACTCATGGCGTAGGGAGCCCGCATTGTGGGTGTTGGGCTGGGACTGCCAGCGTAATTTTTCATTTTCTTTTAAAAATCATATATTTTATTTATTCAATTTTACTTATAAAAAAATATTTTATCTCATTCATTTCACATCATTCATTTTTTATATTTTATTTTTGAATTTAAATTAATATTATTTTGATTTTCAAAATGTAATGTTTTTTAATTAATATTAATTTATTTATTTTACATTAATTTATGTTAATTTAAATATTAATTCACATTGTATTTAAAAAATATAAAAATAGAAAAATAAAAAATTAAATATATACGAAAGATAGACGCAAATCGAGAGACTTTCACTGTAAAATATTTATTCTACTTACTGGGCTTATTTATTATAGCCTACCCTACTCAACTAGCTAGTTATAAGTTGATTGCTACGTTTTAGTACTATCTTTTATATATAAGATGCAAGTTGTTATGCATACATTTAGGGTCGGTCTGTTCGGTTGGTCAAACTGATTCCTAGATGAAAATAAAAACATGTTTGGTTGGAATAAAAAAAGAGATAACTTAATCTCATATAATATCTTGTATACATAATCATGCATAATCAGAATTTTCGTAATTTAGCCATATACAATCATTGTATCAAATACCAGTATTGTACTTTTCGCTTTGCAACATACTGCAATTCTCTTAATGGCCCAATATATTAAGCAACTCAACTCAACCCAACTAGTTTTTTCACTGGACTATTCGATTGTTTTTCTTTTTTCTGTTTTGGATTATATGAACATATTTACCCAATGATATTGAAGATTAGGCCGAGCAAAATTTGGTAAAAAATTGAATCGAATCGATAAATTCGATTTGTTTTTTTCCTTTTCGGTTCGGTTTCAGTTTTTATTTTATAAATTTTCGGTTTTTCGGTTCGGTTTCAGTTTTCGTATCAAAAAATCGAACCGAAATATATTATATAATAATTATTTATTTAATATAAATTATTAAATATGCAAATATATATTTCATCTGTCCCACTTCAATTGTTACATTTTATTATAATAATAGCCTCAGTTGAATATAAAATGTGACAATTGAAGTGGGACGGAAGGAGTATTAAATATTTAATTATTAAATATATTATGTAATTAATATTTTCAGTTTCGGTTTTTTGGTTTTTCATCGAAACCGAATCAAAAATTTCAGTTCGATTTTTTCCGGTTCAAGGTCATTTTGGTTCAATTTTTGTTTTGGTTTTCATTATTTTTTTCTATTCGGTTACTGAACCGAACCATGCTCACTTCTAATTGAAGATTGTGGAAAATTAAAAATGATTCTCGCCTGTTTGCGGCGGGGGTTGCTGATTAGATGTGATCTGTTATGTAAATAAATAATAAAATATTTAATTTTTTTTTTTAAATTTTAAATTTTCGATTAGAATTTATTCGTTAATGTATGCTTTAATATTTATTTGATATAAAATAATAAAAATAAAAAAATTATATATAATAATTTATATACTTATGTAAAATTGTGACATTAGCTATAGAAATATAAATAGATGTCGGCTGCGAACAATGGAGTGAAACAATAGGAAAAATATAACTATTTAAGATGAAGAAAATTTATAATGATTAATGACCACCAAATTTATTTTTAAGTAAAATATAATAACTTTCTGGGTGAATCTTGCACCTGATCTTATATTATTTTCCAATTAAACAACTTCCATCAACTTCATCCTCTCCATATAGTCAAATTTATAGATCTCTCTTTCAGTTATCTTGTCTTTAATTATTAATTCCTCACTTATTTATTGTTGCCGTACGTCACCACCACCCTGTCCCTCTCGTCCCCACCAATTCCCAAATCTTAAAATAAATACCTTCAGATTTGGAAAACACATAACAATTAGTTCGTCATCTTCGTGTTAGTATTATACCAATATATGATCATGTTTGTAGCGAGGACCGGTTCTGACGATAAAGATGTTCGGAGTAACATTAAAAAATAGGCCCTATGTAAATAAAAAAAAATTATTATTTTGAGTAATAATTAATTATTTTATTTAATTAATATTTTTTACTTTGTAAAAAGTTTTTTTCAAGCAACGACAATAATAATTCAAATTTTATACTATTTTAAAATTAAATATTATAAATAATTGTATAATAAAAAAAGTTTATCTTAAACCTTGAATACTCTAAAAAACTCCAAAAAATATATGCAAAAAAGTTCTTATTTTAAGCTTATATTTATATAAAAGTCATTTTTCTAGAAAATTTATTATAATTATCAATTTTATTATACTTAGACTTTTCATATTTTACATATGACCCAAATTTAAAAAGGATACATCTATAATTAAACAAGTTGATAATAATGTAGTTACCAAGAATCGAACTTGAATCTATATAGATTAATAAAAATATCTCACAACCATTGAACTAAGTAACATACATAATTATCAAAATATATTAATATTATATATTGTGAATCTAGATTTTGGGTCCTCGACAACTCGGAGCCATGAATGGTCGCCCGGGCTCGAACCCCCTCAGGGCCGGCCCTGTTTGTAGCATTAATCTTTAACTTAATTTGAGTACAAACTAGAATGGTTTGTCCCATTAATTCGTGCATCTTATTAGTATTTTATCTCACCATGAGACAAACATGTTTGTGCCATTACTACAACATCCAGTCATATGCTCTCAGATCATACTCGAATTTTTTTTCCAGATATGTGGCGTTGCAATGACAATGGTTATCGAGTAAGAACGAGTTCTAATTGAAATTTTGCATACATAATTCTACTAAATTATCTATTAATATGTCAAAAATACATGTCTCTAAATTAAAACACCCTAACTCTAATAATAAATAAATAAACTAGATTTTTTGTCAAAACCTTTTTTAATGCGAAAACTCCTTATAATATGTATATATATTTATATAATATGAACAACCTAAAAACAAAATAAATTTGAAACTAAACCATCATAGGAAAACTTTCATTATACTTCTATATCGTGATACCAAAATTTCATGATCCAAATTTCGTAATATACAATTTGACCAAAAACTGTAAGTCAACGTTTTATAACATTTCCAAAATAAGTACCGAGTATGCATGCGGTAACATAATGTACAATAATTGATACGTCATTCGACACGCCACGCATCTCCGAACTCAAGTACCTAAAAATGTTAAAGTGGTGCATGAGCATACATAAAAGTATACTCAGTGTGGGATCTTATGCTAATATAGTCCAAGTTAATAAAACGGTAAGCACATACGGTACCATGACATAACATAACTGATTCGCACTGTGAATAATCAAGGACTGTGACGTCCTGAACCCTATTTACGGGCTCCTGGCGACATAACATACATATTGCGCAATAACTGAAGTGAGAGCAAAATGAGACAGTTTTAAAACAGCTCTTACTCATCACCAACTGATTTCATAATCACACATACGGCTAAACACATAATATTAAAATGGACAATAATAATCAACTGCATAACTGAATTAGATCACCACACCTTAACCTCGAGCTTGAACTGAAATCGAGCAATTTAAATTTCAACAATGTCTTAATCGGGTCACACCTAGTCACATAATATTAAAATAATTTATAAGACAGTCTAAACTTATAAAAATAAGTATATTAAAGTAAGTCTTATTATTATTATTATTATTATTATTATTATTATTATTATTATTATTATTTAAATGTTCTTAATTAATACATTGATTATTAAACTAAGTTTCTAAATCTGACATAAACAAAATTAAGTATGATATAGATTATTATTTATTAATTATGAACATTTAATTAAAGAGCTAATAGTATGATTCTTGTTTCTAACGAGATTAACAAAATAACTAATTTAATACTAACTTAAGCAAAAACTTAATAAAGTTACTATTTAGTCACCTAATTTAATTCCATAATAAGTAAATGAGTAGAAATCCAAATAATTAATTATAAAACAACTTACTGCCATGATTTAATACAAAGGCCCAACTAAACAAAAATAAGTATAAGACTCTTAACCTATTAGCTTATTTTAGAGAGAAAAAAAAGTCCAACTAATTTACACCCTTCACCAATTAATTTCCTAAAGGCCCATTATTAAAAGTAGACCCATAAGAAATAAAAGGACATTGTTATAAATGCTACTCTCCCATTCTCAAATTTTTCTTTCTTCCCCCAATTCTGCAGAATGAAGTTTACTCCACAATGTAATAAATTGAATAGATGAATTGGGTAAGAGTAATTATAAATTCTTATCCAACATAATAGCATTAATAATAAGTTCTCGAATTAAATTTTTTTATTCATATATCTTAAACTAGGGGCGCGACCTCGACTAAAATAAAATTAAATTTAACCTCAAATAATTAAATATAATAAGTAAAATTCATATAAAATCACAAACATATTAATTATAATAATTTATTAGGTTTGGGTTGTGACAATGATAATGAGAGGGAACAAATACATTAATGCATGCTAGTCTCCTTGATGTCAGTATATATTATTCCATTTTTCTCACTAAAAGTGATTTAATTAAACTAAACCACTTTTAATGAGACATATATAAAATATTTTGGTCTAATTGACGACACTAATACTAATTAAAACAAACAAATAAATATTGAAATTAATTAAGTATTATTATAATTTGCTTAATAACCCGTAATGTTATTGGAACTTACCATAAAGTCTATCGAACTCACGCCAATTTTAATTTTATACTTTATATAGGATCGTTCTAATGTTCATGGTTAATATAACTTACAATACAAGAAACAAGATTTTTAGTGATGAAAGTGTTAGTGTAATGACATATATCCGTTAATTGTAGGAAAATACTTTTAGTAAGAATAAAAACTGTAGTTAAAAGTTAAATTTTCATCATTAATAATTTTTAATGACAAAAATTTTCTACTACTACCACCTCTCATAATGAGAGTATAGTATATTTTTTACTCTCACTAAAAGTGTTTTTTTATGTAGTGTTAATATATCAACATGATTGATGTGTCAATGTCACATAATTATATAAATTATTATATTTTTTAATTATTTTGTATCAAATAATATTAAAATATACTCTAATCAAAATTTAATCTTTTTACTGCTAAGCATGTTACATCATTGGTCCAGCCGCATAAAGCGGTGATACTCCACATACATGAAATGCGACAAGCTAGCCTATGTAAACTGAAATACCTCGTATTAGTATACTCATTACATGAAATGCTCCTTGCAAGTGGCACCATTATGAATTGTAAATTGTAATCTATACTTTTAGTGGGGTCCGCTCAAGAAATAAAGAATCTACGAAGATAATTAACACTAATTACCTGTGCTTGTCACTTGTCAGTGATTGATAAGGCAAATAAAGTAGTCGTCTAAAACAGATTTTTATATAGTGGTCATGTCATTATGGGATCCTTGCGCAATGAAGCTAATCTGCATCAGCATATATACATATTAATTTCTAGCTACCTCTTATATATATTTATTAATTACCTCTCTTTTGGCGGAATACTCCTCTACATGTTATACACACACAAAAAGTGGCTCCCCTTAAAAATTAAGAACAAAAGCTAGCACTCTCTAATATAAATATATAATAATATTAGTAGCGGGCCGGGGTTAATGTCCAAAGTAATAGTTTTAGGGTTTGAGTCATTCGTAATGCGACTATATAATTTAAATTTAATATAATTTAATTAATAAAAAAATAATTAAAAAAGTACTAAAAGAAAATTAAAGTTGGTCAATCAGGTTATATATATAATTAAGTTATACATATATAGTGAGATTGATCGGTAATATTAGCATTCATACCTATTATCATTATATTATTATTTAATTACCACATGAATTAGGTACATTAATTGTCTTGTCTAACGTCATTACGCTCGCTTACCTTTTCTTTCCCTGAGTGGTGTGCGACGCCCATAAAGCTTTAGATTTAAATAATACATAAGTAAATTAGATAAATTAGAGATAAGTATTAGATTAATGAAGCTCAAGTCAAACCACCTAGCTCTCCCACTCACATGAAATCTTGTTACAGATGATTGAGAAATGGACCTCAAATGTCTAGCAAAAGTCAAGCCATAGTCACTGGAGAATCAAGAAAAATCTATCCAGAATCATTGGATATATACATATGGACGTGTTTCTTCTTCTTCTAGCTAGCTAGAGATTACATTACACAACCAAATTCATGAAACTACAAACACACTTTCATTAAAGAACAAATTAACAGAACAATTGTTGCATGCATGGAAACTTATATAATATACATCACAATTTCTCTTCTACAATAAAAAAGGATGGGGTTTATTTCTTCATTGAATATTACAAGGAAAACAATATCACAACGCACCGCACTTGGGCAATCATAAAAAAGCATTCTTCTTAATTTTTTTGGGGGCTACTAAGGTTTGTTATGTACCTGTAGCTAGCCTCTAGGAGGTATATCGTGTCCCATGCCAGGGCTATTTCCTGGTGAGGTTGGTCTGTAAGCATCTGTTTGTATCTTTTTATACCTTGTGATACGGGCGGCCATGGTTTTTCGATTTGATTTTATCATAGCATGTGATGCAGCTACTCGATGGGTCGACTTGATTAAAGCTCGTGCAGGCGGCGGAGGGATCGACTTGATTAATCCTAGTGCCGATGCCGGTGCCGGTGGCCGAATTTTACGTGGACGGGATGCAGATACGATGCCCAAGTGATGATCCAAAAGCAAAACAATTAAGGTATAAAAAACAAGAACATAGTACAGATTGGTATGTATCGCCATATGAAACTTAGAGTAGGGTTTCAATTTGGGTGTGAAATGGAAATGCAAGTGAATGAGAGTGAGAGATGAAGAGAGAGTGATTTGAGGCTGTGGCATGATAGAGGAAGACATGAATATATAGAGAAAATGGAGAGGGTCCCACGTATGAACATGTTGATTATAACCAACAATGCAAAGCTCAGCGAGGAAGAGCCATTTTTGGCAAAATTAATGAAATAAAGGAAGTGAGCATGCGAATATTTCCAAACTAGGAAAGGATATCATGCTTGTTTAAACAAGGTGTTTTCCCACAGCCACTCGTTTCTTGTATTTGACACATTATAATACTAACTACATACTCATTTAATTAATATTGTAGGTCTTGCTGAGAACATTATGATTAGACACCAACTGAGTAGTTTACTTTAGCATTATATATATAAATATATATATATATATAAATATATATTAATGTTTTTCAAAATTTTCTCTAGTTCTTGAGTACAGAAGTTGTCAGCTGTCAACATTCATATTAAGAAGATTGGTTTATTGCAATGTGAGAAAATTAAAAACAAATTAGCTAGGAAAATGCTTCTTCCACTTTGTTTTTTCTATGCGATCATATTACTGCTGTTATAGTTTATTTCTCAACTAGTTGACAAGTCTGTCCATTACCCTTCTATCACCACTTTTCGAATGGTAAATTGAAAGGTGTAAAGCTGAATGCATATTTAATTATTACTGCATGCAACAATAGATAGATACAGATTGTCTTTCAGTACTGCTCAAAATTACTAATTAATTAGCCCTAGCCTTTAAAATATATGCATCCATAGAAACTAGCTACACAGTTCATTTCATGTGGAAAAAGCTATAAAATATCTAATTAAACTACAGAGAGAGAGAGAGAGAGAGAGGGTAACGTGAAAATGCTCTGATATTCGTTGCTCACAAGCACTTTTGTCTACTCTCGTACAATTAATAAATAAATAAGGTTCCATTTTAGAATACAATTTCAGTCAACATCGACACACTTTTTCGTTCTTGGCAATCCTACCCATGTATCATATCCTATGAAACCTAGCTAGGGTTTGTTTTAGGGTTGTCGCAGCAAAACTAAAATCGTTAAAGTATTCCCTTTCTAAAAATGCCCAATCCCATGCATGTAATAAAAGAGTATACCACATATATATAGTCTTAACTCACTTTGTTTTCCATGCGGGATATATTGATCCACACTACACAATAAAGGGATCTTAATTAATTAATTGATATCTCTCATTTTTCTTTCCCTCTTATTCTTTTGGTTAGAAAAATAAATAAATAGCTTTAAAACATTGTGAAAAATAAATTTAAAAGTAGTTCTCATTCTTGCAATTTTTATATATGATTTTTGGTTAAAAGGACGACCCTTAGCGCTAGTTTACCATTTTCATATATATTTTAACCATATTGTTTTACAGTACTATTTCATGTTCATATATATATATTTGCTGCAGTACTCACTCCCTAATTCCCTCCCTCAAACTCTATGTCTCCAGCTGGCTAATTAAGCTACCCTTCAAATTCGCCACCACCACCATCGTCGCGCACCACTGCACTTGATAATCAAACAGAAATAGTAATTAACACAATTTATGATAAACAGAAACCCCACTAGGATAGCTTCACTTTACAACAATGCAAATCAACAGAATCATTCCTGTTGTTAATCGCAAATTCTTTAATTTGTGTCCTGTCATATATAATTTATTTTACCTGTGTGGTTTGTTGTACTAGTACTTAATTAGTATATAATCTCATGGAGTATTTTTCATTTGAATGAAAAATGACAACATATATATCATGCATAATAGGTGACCTCTCACACGATCTCATTCAGACTAGTTAATCATAAATATATAATTACTTATCTTCGTCCGCACAAAGTACTCTGGCTAGGGGAGTATTTCGGTATATGTTTCGCTTTTGTCTAAAATCGAACCAAACCAAATTAAATTCGGATTAAGAAAAAAAAAAATCCAAACCATAAAATCAAAATAACCAAATTTATTTGGGTTTGGTTCGATTTTTCCGAACAAAATATTATGTTACTAATCTCATTAAATTTTTTAAGATCAACAATTGCAAAAATATAATATATCATATATCTTCAAGAAGTTTTAAATAACAACGATTAAAAAAATTCAACTTTAAAGTTTAAACAAAAAAAAAAAAATTCAATCAAAATACTAAAATCATTAATGTTTCTTCAATAGCTTTCAAGTTCCAACAAATAACGAAAATTGCTTAATTTGTTAATATAATCTAACAAATAAGTTTACTGTTAATGTAATCCAACTTTAAAAGAAAAAATAATAGTAAGTTAGTAACCACAAATAAACGATGTTTCACTTAATTACTTTTTTAAATAAACAGCTTCAAAAAAAGAGAGAGATAACAAAATAAAATAAAAGTTATTTTCTCAATCTTGAAACTCCAATTGCAGCTTCCTTATTGAGTTTATATGCATATTCCTTCATATATATATAAAACAGTGCATGATATAATTAACCTAAAAGAAAGCTTTAAATATCTGTTTTATTAATATAGGTTATCCTTAAAAACAATAATGTATCTTGCACTAAGAGGTGAGAATTAATTATGTGTTGTGCTAATTCTTTTCCTTAAAATATTGATATACAATAAGAGATGGTAACGAATTAGGCTCTATATATATGTGTTATATACATTGTGATTCATATAAATATTATGGACTAAAGATCTGCATTGATTTTTCTTATCTTAACATAGACTAATAGTTGTCGACTAATTTGCTTTATTGTAGTTGTCATATTAAACATTCATAGCAATATTTTGCTACATTTTGTACTGAATCTTGATTTTATCTCCAACAACGTGCTCTAAATTTTGCACTATATATAACAAAAATTAATTAATGTGTAATATATGCAAGAAAGAATTATTACGTGAGAAATAATGAAATATCTCAATCATTTATTTTAATAAATTAATAGTTTTGATCTTCTTTAAAAATTAACTTTCACATTTCTAAAATAATAAAAAATATTTAAATTAAATTTAATCAATCTCAATCTATTGATAATAGATCAAGTGATGCATGGCCTAGATTTATTATCATTTCTCACTCATGATTCATTTCTTATACGAACCTAAACCTATATACGTATATTGCACAAACTAAATCTATCCAAATAAAAAAACCTAGATATTCAACCTTAGTAATATACAAAATACGAACACAAAATCACCAAAATCAAACTGAATCTTATGATTAGACCTAACTAAAATGTATGAACTAAGTTTCTGCAAAAATCAAATATAATACTGATTTTTTAGGCTTCAACAAATAAAGAAAATGAAATGAAACTGCTAGCTATGTAGATGCAATAACGGGAATTGGAGATGCACAGTGCAGATGCATGAAATTAAGAATATTTGCTTTAGACATGCACCATGTATAACTTTTACTTATAAGGTGTTAATTATATATATAAAGTGAACCAGCTCCAACTAGTTACATATTTTATCATTTAGAATTCCATTAAAAATCAATCACGCCTACCAAGAATCGATCGATATAATGTCGATTTAATTTCAACTTGTACTTACTATATTGTTTCTTACTTTCCTGCAATGTAGGTACAAATTTATATGTAAAGATGCATGGATGAACATTGGCAATAACAGTAAATTAATTAAACATTAAAAGAAAATAACTTTTACCTAAGTTAGTCATATTTGTTAAAGATGAATTATCCATATTCAATGGAATAAATTATTGACTGTATATTTCATAGGTTAGCTTTTTCATGTTTCAGTAATTCAGTTTCCTTTTTTTTTTTTTAAGATTTTCATGTTTACTTTTCAATTATTTTATATTTCCAATTAATTGCATGCTTTATAGGATAATTGTTTTAAAGTTAAAAGTTATGTTATGTTATGTTATGTGTGATGTTATGAAGCTATTATATGTAATGTTATGAAGCTAGCAAATGAATATATGTATATATATTATCCTGGCCAATTAGAACACACACCAAATGTGGAATTGATACAAATTAATTGCATTGCCTATTTTCCACCATAACCTTAATTCCAAGAACCACTGATCGATCAAGCTCCATCATCACGAGGGACAAGATTAATTTAAGTCTTAACTTACAAGAGACCTCGAGTTTGAATATTCAAAATTAATTATCTATAAAATGTTCAAAATAAGGTTTTGTTGGGAAATATTTACAAGTGTTTTGATTCAAATTCCAATACCTCCCTGAAAAGATGTAGTAAGACCAATACTGAATCTTAGTGTTTTGTCTAAGAACTCATATGTTAGGGAGTTCTAATTTTTCAGGTACACTGAAGGACATCTCCACTGAAGATTCAAGATATACCAAAACTGAAGGACCTTCTCCACTTAAGCTTGTCCTGAAGTTTTGAAGTTGAAGTTAGAAGCTATGTCTTTGCCAAACTGAAGATCAGTACTGAAGATCCATCCTGAAATTCCAAACTGAAGATCCATCCTGAAATTCCAAACTGAAGATCCATCCTGAAATTCTAAACTGAAGATCAGTACTGAAGTTCCACACTGAAGTCTGCACTGATGCTCTATACTGAAGTTCCCCACTGAGTGACAGCCTAGTCAGTAGGCCTTTCTACTTATAGCAAAAATCTCGGTTAGGTGAACAAGATCTTTCTGCAGACACCAAAAATGGCAAAAAGGACGAAGACTCCAACGGGAAGAATTCAAATGAAGCTCTATCTCACAACGGTCAAATTCTATGAGAGAGCTATAAATACCCCGCTGCTTCAACACTTCAAGATATCGGTTACCCCTGCTATCAACTCTCTATTGCTATCATCGCTCTCAAACTTTCAAGCTCTCAGTCCAGAACACTCCAAGCTTTCAGTTCTTACTTCTTAGTGTTCTTAGCAATCATTTGTAACCGAAGAACAATCTTAGTTTTAGAATTAGTTCTAAGCTAGTAGTGATCAGTTTAACTGTATATCCAACCTTCACGGTTGATCATTGTGAGATTGTTATCTCTCCATTAAGTTGGAAACCCTCGACTAACATCGAGTACTCGTGGACGTAGGAGTTTTTATCTCCGAACCACGCAAACCAATTACTGTCTCTCTGTCTCATTTAATTTCAGTATTCTATATTCTTTATATATCATCAACTGAATATTGATTAAGTGAAAAGAGAAACACTGCATTAAGTTTTCTGAAACAAACGAGTAAGATTTAAAGCCACCACATTCCGCACACTTAAGTTATTAGTCCATCAGTCAAACACTAAGTGTAGACTGAAGGATTCCTAACTGAAAGTTCATCTCTCTCACTGAAGTTCCCTCCCTTCAGTTCAGGAGCACAAAAGTTTTTAATTGTAAAAAAGAAACTGGTGTATCCCCCAATACACTCAGTTTCACTCGTTTCGGGACCAACAAGTGGTATCAGAGCAGTGTGTTTAACTACCACTGTTTCTTTGACCCAAGATTTTTAAACTGATCTTTTCAAAAAACTTCACTGGCATTTATCTAACATCTCAATGGAGAACACTCTCAGGTTACCTATGTTCTCAGTGGAAGACTATGATTACTGGAAATACAGGGTGTCTTCTTTCCTGAAGGCACATCATGTCATGATGTGGCAAGTAATTACCACAGGACCCATAAAGATCTTCAAGACATTTCCTCAAGAAATCACTGGAACACGAGATCCAGGATTAGAGTTCAAGCCACCAAACGAGTACACAGCCGATGAGAAGAAAATCGGTGGACTAGATGATTATGCAAAGCATATCATCTCAGGAACGCTCGAAAGGCCAATGTTGGTGCACATCCAACACTGTGAAACTGCTAGAGAGATGTGGGAAACTCTCGAGCAAATGTGCGCTGGGTCTAAGGAAATAAAAGAGAACAAACTGACCCTTGAGTGTCAGAAATATGATGCATTTTTGCAGGTACCTGGAGAATCCATCAGTGAGGTGGAACTCAGATTCATGCAAATACTCACATCAGTCAGAGCACTGAAGCCTGACAAATACACTCAAAGGGAGATCAACCTGAAGATTGTATGGTGTCTTCGACGTGAAGACTGGTTGCCATACCAAATTCAAATCAGTGGGCGACCAGATTTCAACACGCTCACAACAGCTGCCATCTTCAGCGTACTGAAGAGTCATGAGACGAGGCAAAGAATATTGGACATCTCAAATCCAATAAGAGAAGCCATTCCAGTCTCATCTTCAACACAAGACATTGTCGCCTTCAAGGCAGACAAAAGCCCAGCCAAGGAGTCAAAGCCAAAGGCTCTAGACCTCGAAGGTATGACAAAGGCTGAACTCATGGAACAGTACGTTTTAATGGCAAAACGTTTTGAACGTGCAGATCTGAAGAACAACCGCTTCAGAAAATTCCATAGAGACAACCGTGCTAGAAGAAGCACATCATCAACTGAACCATCCACTTCAAATCAGGACGTGACTGCCACTAAGTCCAAACCTGAACGACAACAATATTGCAAAGGTGTTTGCTATGAATGTGGAGCTTCAGACCACTTCAAGCCCGACTGCCCGGACCTAAGCAAGAAGAAAAGGGAGGAACTAAGGCTAAGAAGAGATCAGCGAAATGCTGAAAGGAAAGCAATGCTGGTTGATGATGATCCAGATTAGATAAACACACCATCCAAATCAAGCTACGAGAGACATTTCTCAGACTCTTCAGATGATGAAGATCTGGGGCTCCTTGCTACTGAAGAAGAGGAGTCACCTGAAGTGTTCTGCTTGATGGGAAATGAAGAGTTCGTCCCTCAGGTAATCTATGCACATGTCATGCCTGAAGGATATGTAGATCCTAAGATCAAATATTCAACATCATATGCATCCATACCATCTACTCCATCTATTGCATCAAAGCCAGAGTTTCAGATTGTATCTGAAAACCCATCTACTGAAGCATCCAAAACTGAAAATACTTCAGTTGAGGATGAAGAGAACTTGGATGATGAGGCAACTGTCTCACTGGAGGATTATGAATCCTTGTCTGAAGATTTCAGAAATTTGCAAGCTATATTCCTAATGATTAAGAAAGACAACGAGAATCTAACATCCAAACTGGATGTTGCACAAAATGCAGGCTTACCTAAAAGCCTATCTGACACTGAAATACATGAGATGTCTCATCTCAAAAAGGAACTTGATGCAAAGAACAATGAAATATTGTTCAAGGACTCTCAGATTCATGAACTCGCTGAAAGGAATGAACTGCTATCTGAAAGGATAGAGTTTTACAAAGCAAAAGTTGAGACCTGGACAAAGTCAGGGTACACTAATCATATGTTGAGTGAGTCTCAACATCCTTGAGGCAAAGGTCTTGGTTTTAATCAGGATAAGGCAAAAGTACCATTTCTAGAAATACCCAAGCCCACATTTCCAATCATATCCTTCGTGAAAGCCACTGACAAGGCTTCCACTGAAGGTATGGTTGTTACTGATATTAAAGATACTTCTAAATCCCAAGGGAAGAATCCCTTGATTGAAACAAAGCCTAAACTGAAGGCTAAGACAAATGACAAGTCTAAACTGAAAGCTAAGGTCCTCACTGAAAAACCTGTGTCTACTGAAAGACATGCTGCTACTGAAAAACCAAAGCAGGTTTTCAGAAAACAAGCTGTTACTAAAGACACTACTCATACTGAAAAAAAGACCTTCAGGAAGCCTAAGGCAACTGACAAGCCTAAGGCAACTGAAAAGTCAAAGGGTAAGGTTACTGAAAGGCCTAAGACCCAAAGGAAACGACAAGGACAATATGCCACTGAAAGGCATGAGTCCAGGAGACATTATCAGTCTCCTGAACCAAGAATTTACAAAGCAAAGTGTTCACACTGCACTTGCTCATCAAATGGTTCAAACTATGACACACGCAGTCATAGAACTCAACGTTGAGAATCATACTCCAACAAATATGAACGTAGGAATTCATCCCCTAGTTCATATTACTCTGACTTCTCCAGAAAGACACATGACTTTCACGCTACTCCAACACATTACTTTAAACCAAGGCATTCAGGGTACACTGAAAAACGATGGACTGAACCACAACATACACATGCTAACTTTAAGGCAAGATCCAAGCCTGAAGTGAGCATGAAATATGTTCCAAAGAAGAAATCTGAGTCTCAGAAGAAGAAAACCAAGATTGCATCTGCATCAAAAATCATGAGGCAACATTGGGTGCCAAAGCATAGCATGCATACTGAAGATGGGTCTAGTTCTAAACTGGATCCTAAGCCTCAGTAATTGCAGGAATCAGAACCAAGGAGAGGTGCACAAAAGGAGCAGTCCAGCTGGATCATAGACAGTGGATGCTCAAGGCACATGACGTTTCAGAAAGAAGCCCTCTCCAACTATACTGAGAAAGATGGTCCTCAGGTAACCTTTGGTGATAACTCAAAAGGTTTCACTAAAGGATATGGTACTCTCAATATAGGGGATGTGTCTATTGATAATGTTTCCTATGTATCTGGCCTGAAACACAACTTACTTTCAGTAAGTCAGTTGTGTGATAAAGGTTTTAATGTTGTTTTTAGTTCTGATGAGTGCAGGATAAACAAGCTCACTGATGAGACCACAGTTATGAAATGCTTCAGGGTGGGAAATATTTATGCTGCAGACTGGAAAGCCTCCTCCCCTGAAACATGCCTGGTCTCCAAGAGCACTTCAGAACAAAGCTGGTTATGGCACAATAGGCTCAGTCACCTGAATTTCAAAGTCATCAACAGACTTGCAAGACACAGCCTAGTTCGAGGAATGCCTAACCTAGTCTTCGACAAAGACCATGTTTGTGGATCATGTCAAACTGGAAAGCAGATCAAAGTTTCATTCAAGACTAAAGAAACTCCATCCACTGAGAAGATTCTTCAACTCTTACACATGGACCTCTTTGGACCTGTGACTCCACTCAGTGTAAATGGTAGGAAATATTGTCTAGTTATTACTGATGATTTCTCTCATTTTACTTGGACAGTGTTTCTAAGAAAGAAGAATGAGACAATGGAGCACATACCTGAACTGCTAACTAAGCTGAAGAATCAGAAGTCAACAAATGTCATCACCATACGCACTGATAGAGGAACTGAATTCCTCAACGCCAAGATTTCAGATTTCTGTGCAAAAATGGGGATTGAACATCAAACTTCAGCTGCAAGAACTCCACAACAAAATGGCGTTGCAGAAAGAAGGAACAGATCACTGAAGGAAGCTGCAAGAACAATGCTACACAGTTCAGGAATTCCAAAGAAATTATGGGCTGAAGCCATCAACACAGCTTGCCACACTCAGAATCGATCACTCCTCACCAAACGCCAAGGCAAAACTCCATATGAATTATGGAATAACAGGAAGCCAACTCTCAAATATTTTCGTGCTTTTGGTTGTAAATGTTATATTCACAACAATGGCAAAACTCAATTAAAAACTTTTGATGGCAAAGCAGATCCAGGATTTTTCCTTGGATACTCAGAGGAGAGTGCTGCCTATAGAGTTTTTAATAAGCATAGCCTTGTAGTGGAAATGACACCTCATGTTATTTTTGATGAATCTATTTTTGAGTACAGGCTGAATCAAGTTGAAGTCATTACTAAAGGACTTCAGAATCTGAACCTAACTCCTTCAGTTCAACATCCAAAGGAGGTTCTCATCTGGAGTTTAGAAGAAGATGATGAAGAGAACACTCCCACTGAAGTATCAACCATCAGATTGGAACAAGAAAAGGAGTCTCCTGAAGTCATGACTCCTGAGTCTGAAACTGAAAGCCTCCCTCAAGCTCAAACTGAAAATCTCACTCATGAGATTCCAATAAGAGAGGAAGATATCCAATTTGAAACACTAGTTGATATTCAGATTCTACCTGAAGTACAGACACAAACTGAAAATCTCACCACTGAGATTCCATCACCAACTTCAGGGAGTAACAGTCCTAACTTAGTCAATATTCCTATAACTGTTGCTACTAACAATATTATGGCCAGTTCAGATAAAGTTATTTTGCAGGATATTCAACAAACTGAATATGTAAGAGCCAACAATCAAGGGGGAACAAGCATAATCCCTCAGACTGAAGAAGAATTCAATCCATTTCAAAGAAGCCCTTCAGTAACAACACCACCTCCTAATCAAAGGATGGACTTAATGATTATCACTGAAGAGGACATGCGTAGAAGAAGAAGATGGATTGAAGATCACCCTACTGACTCAGTGATTGGAAGTCTACAAAGAGGAGTTCAAACGAGGAATCAGATTCAGGCAGAAATGGTCCAGCCATTAGCCACTGTTGAAGCTCCTACTGACTCCACCACTGAAGAACAACTGATGATTAAGGCTGATATTGCATTGTTTTGAGATGAAAACTTCTTACACAGCTGCTATCTCTCCAACATTGAACCCAAAGACGCTCAGGAAGCCCTTCAGGATATGAAGTGGGTCTCCGCGATGCAAGAGGAACTGAATGAATTCACCAGGAACCAAGTTTGGGAACTTGTGGATCGTCCTAGGCATCAATGTGTCATTGGTGTGAAATGGGTCTTCAAGAACAAGAAGGACGAACTAGGAGAAGTTGTTCGCAACAAGGCTAGACTGGTTGCCAAAGGTTACTGCCAAGAAGAGGGCATTGACTTTGATGAAACCTTTGCACCAGTAGCCAGACTGGAAGCTATCAGACTCTTCTTCGCCTATGCAGCTCACATGAAGTTCAAGGTCTACCAGATGGATGTGAAGAGTGTATTCCTGAATGGCGTACTGAAGGAAGAAGTCTACGTGGAGCAACCACCAAGCTTTGAAACTGACTACACCAAAGTGTATAAACTACACAAGGCTCTTTATGGGCTGAAACAAGCTCCTAGAGCTTGGTATGACACTTTGTCTGTTTTTCTTATTGAATCAGGTTTCAAGCGAGGATCAGTGGATAGAACTCTATTCACAATCAAGTATAAAGGAGACATATTAATCATTCAGATTTATGTTGATGATATTATATTTGGTTCGAAGTCTCAGAAGCTTTGTGACAAATTTTCCAAGTTGATGAAGACTCAGTATCAAATGTCAATGATGGGAGAGATGAGATTCTTTCTAGGATTCCAGATCAAGCAGTCCCCTGAAGGCATCTTCATCAATCAAGCCAAATACACAAATGAACTGATCAAGAAGTTTGGTGTTCAGAACAGCAAAGCAACCAAGATTCCAATGAACACCAACGACAAGATTGAACCAGATCCTGAAGGAAAGCCAGTCAGTCAGACTGAGTATAGAGGAATCATTGGATCCCTTCTATATCTCACTGCCAGCAGGCCAGACATCACCTTCGCAGTTGGAGTGTGTGCACGCTATCAAGCCAACCCTAAAGAGTCACACATGGAAGCTTCAAAGAAGATTCTGCGCTACCTGAAGGGCACACCCAACCTTGGCTTATGGTATCCTTCAGATGATAACTTAGAACTAATTGGTTACTCTGATGCTGATTTTGCAGGTTGCAAGTTGGATAGGAAATCCACTTCAGGTACTTGTCAGTTTTTGGAAAACAAACTGATTAGTTGGTTCTCCAAGAAGCAGACTTCAGTTGCTACGTCAACCACTGAAGCTGAATACATGGCTGCTGGAAGTTGCTGCTCACAGATTCTCTGGCTCAAGCAACAGCTTAGAGACTATGAAGTGCCTACCACTCAGGTTGCAATCTACTGCGACAGTTCAAGTGCGATTGCCATCACTCAGAACCCAGTTCTACACACAAGGTGCAAGCACGTGGATATCAGGCATCACTTCATAAGAGATCACGTTGAGAAGAAGGATGTCACTATCGAGAAGATTCACACTGACATTCAACGAGCAGACATCCTCACCAAGCCACTAGAAGAAGCTAGATTCAAGATGCTAAGTGGAAGACTTGGCTTACTGAATCCAGACCTCTCCTGAAAGTATTCACTGAAGGTACAATTCTAACCTATCTAACTAATGTCTTAAAGACTCACTGACTCAGTATCCTTAGTATACTGAAGTCTTGATCATAATAAGACACAAAACAATGTGATGATTACACACTGGGTAACTCTACATAGTTATCTCAGATATCAAATCATCACACATTGCAAACTACTTGTTGCAACTAACATTTCAGGCTACTGAAGATTACAAGGCCACTGAAGTTCACAGATGTCGAATCTGAAGTTTCACCAAGGCAAAGTCCAGAATGCTACTTCATCTGAAGATTTTGAGATTTCACGCCAAGCAAAGGCCAAGTTTAAAGCTCATACTGAAATCT
Source organism: Leonotis leonurus (assembly GCA_026898415.1). Classification (NCBI taxonomy): domain Eukaryota; kingdom Viridiplantae; phylum Streptophyta; class Magnoliopsida; order Lamiales; family Lamiaceae; genus Leonotis; species Leonotis leonurus. The sequence continues at coordinate 5,224,673 of JAPKLX010000004.1, forward strand.
GAAGTTCACTGAAACTTCTACAACGGCCACTGAAATTTTACAACGTCAAAACTGAAGCATGTACACGTGTCAAAAGTCCACTGAAACTGAAGCATGCAAAGGTCAAACACTGAAAGTATACACGTGGCACAACAAACTCTGAAGACTCAAACTGAAGCACTTCAGAATCTGAAGACACCAGTGAAAGGGAGTCAATCAGTTGCTAGTATCACAACTGAAGTTTAACACTTGTATTTATTTCACGCATTTATTTCTCTAAGTGTTTCTCTCTTTAATTCTGAACTTATGTCATTTTCGTAATTATATTTTAGCGTACCTCAATTTTCGCAAACTTAGTTGATACGCTATCAAAACATTAAATGCGTATCAGTTTTGCACAGTGTAAAGTGAATGTACTTGAGTGCTATTTTTATATAATTTTGACTTTTTGGATAGTCAAACGTCGCACGTTAAGTACACGCGCTATACTTTCCCGCTCTTTTTACATCTCTCCTACATGGCCTTTCCCTGACCGTTGATGTCAGTAAACATGCTATTAAATCCAGCCGTTGATCTCATTATATATATATTTCATCTTCTTCGACGGTTACCACTTTTGCATCTGCCTATTCTCAAAGCCTCTCGCATCATATCTCTTTGCTTACTAAACCTGTGTTTCCTGCCTGTTGATTACGTGTTTGTGTTACTTCCGTTCCTTAATGTATGTATTCCATTTTTTTTTATATATTTAACACCTTATTATTGCAAACTGAAGACACCTAACTTTGTCTGGTTTGAATTTCAGATAATCAAAATGGGCAAGAAACCTCTACCACCAGCACTATCTCTGTCTCAACTCAGCAAAAGGATATTCTCCGAGTCTACGGCCATACACTCACAAACGGACGTAGACCAAGCAAAGACAATGTTTGAATTGGTTAAATCTGCAGGACTGGAAACTCTCACCACTCTTCGCCCAACTAATATATATTCTGAAGAGGTGGTGCTCTTCTACATCTCTCTTGGATATGAAGGTGAGCACCTCATGTCCTCCCTTCAGGTTCGCGTGAAGAACAAGGAGACTGGCGTCATTGAGAAGAAGCCAATCCCCATCAACGTTACTGAGATGCTCCAGTCAGTTTTCAAACTGACCAACACTGGGAAGAAGAACCCCAACCAGTTCCTGAAATATAAGGCAGATATTCAGGCCTTCTTCGATGAGATTCAAGCTGATGGAAAGCCCAAGCCATTCAGTACCGCCAATAATAACAAGGGACTTCTTCGTCCTGAACTTTGTCTTCTGCTCGACGTAGTTCAGATGTGTATTTTTGGAAAGAAGTCCTCGTATGAGCAAGTAAGCTGGCAGAAACTGAGTTTGATGCGCAACATTTATAAAAATGACGGATCCAACTGGGTCGCCGTCATGGAGGATCTTTTACTGGCGGAGGCTAACAAACTGAAGGAAGTCAATGCTGGAATCACAATGGTAGGAACCGAGACACCGAACCTTGCTACCAAGGTGTCAGTACTGATTGAGATGCGTTTTAAAAACGCTGAAAGAGCATTTCCAGGGTTCACACCCTTTGAGCAAAAACTGTTGTTCAGCTCAAATCTGGAAGTCCTTACTTCCATGCATGGGAAAGTCAAAGCCGCTCAGTTGGAGGCTGAAATCCCTCCCCTTGATGTGGATCCCATCCAAGCCATCGAAGATTACGATGAAGCTGCTCCTTCCTCCCCTCCCAAGATCAGTCCAGTGAAAACAAAGAGGAAGAGAAATCCTGCTCGCCGCCCCCAGAAACTGAAGAAGCCAGCCTTGGCTTTGGTTGATGAGGATTCTCCTCCACCTTCACCTCCATCTGAGGATGAGACTCAGTACAAACTGGTCAAGCGCCCCCGCAGATCTCTTGTCCTGACTGCAAGCCTTCAGCGTTCAGTATCACCGGATGATACTCTCTCTCTCACTCCAATCCTCAAACCTTCAGGTAAGCCTTCATCACCTCCCAAATCTCCTTCACCCCCTCTCACCCCCACTGAAACCGTGGTTCCCATCTCCTCAACCCAACCTGAACCAATCCTTATCTCTTCATCACCATCCTCTCCTCCTAATCCTCCTCCCACTGACTCCTCCCACACTGAAACACACACTGAAACCATTGACATTCCTTCACCCTCTCCACCTACTGAACCCATCTCTTCTCATACTGAAATTCCACCACCTCAAACCCAACAAACACCACCAATCCTTATACCCACTCCATCTTTCACTGAAATTCATCAATTTTTTATCACTCAAGAACCCCAATCACTATCACCACCTCACACCACTCATCCTGAACCCCAGCCTGAACCCCAGACCAAGTCTCCCTCACCTACTAGAGTTTACTCCTCACCTGAACCAACCCCCCCTTCACCACCTCCCACTGACCCTAACCCAACTCACCCTGAACCTCCATCTGTCCAAACTGAACCTTCCTCGCCCCCAACTGTACCCTCACAACCCTCTTCACCCCCTTCTAACACTGAACCCCCACGCCATGACACACATGCCCATGCCTCCACCTCTGAACCCACTGAACCCACTGCAACTCCTGCTCAATCATATCTCAACAATCTTGAGTTGCAGTCCATCCAACATCTCACCGCCAATTTTCCTGAACTTTAAAACCACCCCCACCTAGCCCATATTTGCCAGCTGCTCTGGTCCTGGAGGACTATCCGCTTTTTGGACTCTCAGGCTCTGGACTTCAAGGTCGGCATGAGTGCCTTTTTGCTCGAAGAAGCTGAACTACAAGCTTGCTTCCAATTTACTGATGCCCATGATGCATTTCTGAATGCTGAGGCTTATATTGAGGCTCAACTGGCTCACGCTGAATCTTCAGCCGGCCGTGCGTACGTTCGAAGGACACCTTCTGCTGGTCCTTCATCTTCTGCCCCCTCTCAGTCCATGGCCCTTGTGCCTTCTTTTGCTGCTTATTCTATTCCTGAGGCTCCCACCTCAGATGCTGTTTTTGTTAGCGCTCATCGCTCTTTTGTTGCCTCTGAACTCAAGAAGCTTTTTGAGGCTGAGAGTTCACGCATGACCAATCAAACTACAGCTATTGTCAACGCCCTCCAGGCCACATACTCAGAGCAACTGACTGCTCAAGCGCTCAACTTTCAGAAAACCATTCATGTGCTCACTGACGAAAATGCAAAACTGAAGAAAGAACTTTCTATACTCAGTGCTGACATTCCAAATCAAATCCAGAACGCACTGAAATCTCAACTGCCCATACTGATCGACTTCGTTCAGAAAGAGCTCAGCTCACGCACTCCTGACTCTTCAAAGTTCAAGAAGCTCATTCTCTCCTGCAACCATAACCGAGCCAACATTTCTTCCCTCCGATCAGATTTTGACAACGCTTCCAAAGAATTATCCACTATCTGCACTGCACATGGCAAATCTATCGCTCGTCAAAGATCACGCCTCAGAACAGCCAAAAAGCGTGCTGATTCTGCTTTTGTCCTGGCTGAGCGTGCCAAATCTATTGCGGATGCTGCCAGTTCCTCAGCAATGAAGGCTTGCGCCACTGTACGAAAAAGATTATCCAAAAATTCAGCAGCTGATCACATTATATCCAACAACCGTGCTCGCCTTAGCCATCTGGAACAATTTTGCCAAAACATTGTCACTGAACACGGCATTGACTATCAGTTTTCTGGTGTCAAACCTATCCCCTGGATCGATGATCAACCTATTCCTGCCGCCTCTGCTGATGCCAATAAGGGGGAAGGGACAGAACCTGAAAACCCAGTGAATGAAGAAGAAGAAGCTAACAAAGATGAAGAAGAAGAAAGGGCAGAAACGCCTTGAACTAACAGATGATGAAAACAACAATCAGTAAATGACAAGGACGGACTTTCAGTTACCGTGCCTTTTGTTCTGAACTTAACTTTCTGTATTTCATTCTGAACTAAACTTCTCTGTACTGAAATCCTCAATGAATGAAATGCAATATTTTGTCTATCTTTGATCTCAACCTGATGACAACCATCTAGTTGTCCAGGCTCTGATCACCTTATTTTTTTTGGTTTGATTTACTTAACTGTTTTACTAACCCATCTTTTCTTATAGTTTAAGTGTTCTCCAGTTTAGGGGGAATTTCTTAACTTAGATAGATGTTTTCAGGTTAGGTATTGGCATCATCAAAAAGGGGGAAATTGTTGGGAAATATTTACAAGTGTTTTGATTCAGATTCCAATACCTCCCCTGAAAAGATGTAGTAAGACCAATACTGAATCTTAGTGTTTTTTCTAAGAACTCATATGTTAGGGAATTCTAATTTTTCAGGTACACTGAAGGACATCTCCACTGAAGATTCAAGGTATACCAAAACTGAAGGACCTTCTCCACTTAAGCTTGTCCTGAAGTTTTGAAGTTGAAGTTAGAAGCTATGTCTTTGCCAAACTGAAGATCAGTACTGAAGATCCATCCTGAAATTCCAAACTGAAGATCCATCCTGAAATTCCAAACTGAAGATCCATCCTGAAATTCTAAACTGAAGATCAGTACTGAAGTTCCACACTGAAGTCTGCACTGATGCTCTATACTGAAGTTCCCCACTGAGTGACAGCCTAGTCAGTAGGCCTTTCTACTTATAGCAAAAATCTCGGTTAGGTGAACAAGATCTTTCTGCAGACACCAAAAATGGCAAAAAGGACGAAGACTCCAACGGGAAGAATTCAAATGAAGCTCTATCTCACAACGGTCAAATTCTATGAGAGAGCTATAAATACCCCGCTGCTTCAACACTTCAAGATATCGGTTACCCCTGCTATCAACTCTCTATTGCTATCATCGCTCTCAAACTTTCAAGCTCTCAGTCCAGAACACTCCAAGCTTTCAGTTCTTACTTCTTAGTGTTCTTAGCAATCATTTGTAACCGAAGAACAATCTTAGTTTTAGAATTAGTTCTAAGCTAGTAGTGATCAGTTTAACTGTATATCCAACCTTCACGGTTGATCATTGTGAGATTGTTATCTCTCCATTAAGTTGGAAACCCTCGACTAACATCGAGTACTCGTGGACGTAGGAGTTTTTATCTCCGAACCACGCAAACCAATTACTGTCTCTCTGTCTCATTTAATTTCAGTATTCTATATTCTTTATATATCATCAACTGAATATTGATTAAGTGAAAAGAGAAACACTGCATTAAGTTTTCTGAAACAAACGAGTAAGATTTAAAGCCACCACATTCCGCACACTTAAGTTATTAGTCCATCAGTCAAACACTAAGTGTAGACTGAAGGATTCCTAACTGAAAGTTCATCTCTCTCACTGAAGTTCCCTCCCTTCAGTTCAGGAGCACAAAAGTTTTTAATTGTAAAAAAGAAACTGGTGTATCCCCCAATACACTCAGTTTCACTCGTTTCGGGACCAACAGGTTTTAACTTAATGAATTCAGCATTAATTAGGCCACCAATCAAGTTGCTGCTGTTATTGTCCCATGAAAAACCTAATTAATGCTCCCCCTCCCACCCCACCCTGGAGGTGTTTATTAAAAGGATATGATATATTAAAATTATCTATTTTTTTAGATTATTTTAATCACTTTCTTTTGCGATAACTATCAAGCAAATAATTCCTTATTAGATCATTAATCATAGATTTTAGAATATCATATAAGTTTAATTCTAATTACTAAATAATAAATTAACCTATATTATTTATATATATCCTGTCTTATCTCAACTTATGCTGTTTAGTAAACATCCTCAAATATTAATTAAATAAAAAAGAATAAAATAATGCATGTAGGTATATATAGAATTGGATTTAATGGTGTGAATTAGAGACCCCGCCTCCCCCAAATAAAACATCTCATAGATATTACCCAGCTGCAGTTTATATTCTGTATGTCCCAATATAGTACTCCCTCCGTTTTTTAATAAGTGTCCAATTTTATTAAATCACACATACCAATAAAATGAAAATTTTACTTATACCCTTTATTGAATAGCATAATAAATACATTCATACAAATAATATCAAATTCCAATAAATATTAAATAAGAGCAAAATTGAAAGATTGTCATAAATATACTCTAAAATTTTGAAATAGGACACTTATTTAGAAATAAGAAAAAAAGTGAAATAGGACACTTACTAAAAAAGAGTATTAATTAAGAAATTCATTGATTCTAAAGATAATTAAATTGCATCACACTCTCACTTATTTATAGCTTAATTTTGTTGCAGTTAGTCAAAAGGCGTTTTGATAGTTGTGAATGAGTAGGAAAATTTGTACGCAGTTAGTTATTAAACTCCATGTTGACCGCACAATCTCTTCATATAATACAAGGAATCTGGAATATAAATTAATTAATACTAGTATTCAACTTGCCTATTTATATATGCACTACTACACTATTCATAGTCAACTCGTACTATATATTCAACTCATAATGAAATTCTATCTAGCTACTCATAACTTCGATTTTAAATTTACAAGTTATTTATTTATGTCCTTATGCTTCTCTATATATATTGCTTGTCTATATATATTCATAACAAAATAATTTATTTCTTTTGGAGGGAGAAACAAGAAGATTATTAGAAAGCTAATGTGGCCTCCCCTGAACCCTTCACTCTTTCTGCTACCCCATTTCTAGTTTTGAAATGAGTGAATATGTTAGGAACTATCTTAGAAATTTTAAACAAGTCATATCCAATGAAAATGCAAGATTATTGGTGGAATTTGGTGTATTGAATATATAGAATATTCATGCATTTTGAGGTATCGATAATCAGGTATTGGGCCGAAACTTAACGACCCGTTCTGCAAAATACTAGGTGCAGTGTTTTGTGGGGTTTAATTTATTGAGGGATTATACGTATAACTAAAAAGGATCGTAAAAGATAAATAATAGGCATCGATAAAATAATATTTAAATTTTAGCTATTTATAAAGTTTTTGTACTAAAATATTATTATAATTATATTTTACATTTTTGAATATGAATAGTATGAATGATATGGAATCGTGTCATTCATACATAATACTTAATTTTATTAAACTGTAGGTGCGTATGAATCGTATGAATGAATATTATTCGTACATTTCATACCATTCGTATCATTCATACAATTAAATTTAAGTAGAAGGGTATTCATGGTAATTCACGTTCAAAATGACTAGAATTTAAATAATTTTATATTTGTGGCTATTATTTATCTTTTACAATCTTTTTTGGTTAGTTTATATAATTAACACTAATTTATATGTACCCATAAGTCATTGAAGTGTATTCTCCCAGCTACAAATGTGTGCGCTTTCTTAATCCATCAATCTAATAAAAACTTGTATGTTTTCACTCAATACCGATTTTAACGAATAATTTGAATTATTATTGATAGAATATGGTTCATGTACTATTCATCAATAAAATATGTGTTTTGCCTATTGAGTAAAGAAAAGTTAATAATTTATTAATAAATGAATTAATATGTTATATACAAGTGAAGTGATGGTCTAACATTATTTATAATTACATAATTATCGTGAAAGATTAAAAAGTTAAAGATGTGTCCAGTTATAATTATTATAAATAGAAGTGTAAATGTTCTTCATGTACGAATAAAGTATTTTATTGGTCTAACATTATTTATAATTACATATTTATCGTGAAAGATTAAAAAGTTAAAGATATGTCCAGTCATAATTATTATAAATAGAAGAGTAAATGTTCTTCATGTACGGATAAAGTATTTTATTTTAGTAGAGTGATTAACTTTAGATAGCAATCCTCCAATCTACACTTAGTGTTTAACTGATGGACTAATATCTAAAGTATATGTGCGGAAGTGGTGGTTTAAAAGTTTACTCGTTTATCAGGAAACTTAATGTTATCGTTCACGTTTGTGTTTAATCAGTTTTCAGTATGCAATAGATTGTTAGATAATAAATACTAAAAGTAAATAGAGAAGACATATAAATTGGTTTGCGTGGTTTGGAGATAAAAACTCCTACGTCCACGTGTCTCGATGTGAGTCGAGGGTTTTTGAATGAATGGAGAGGTGTCTTACAGTGATCAACCTTTGAAGGTTTGATGAACAAATAATTATGATCACTTCTAGCTATGGACTATATCTAAGCTAGATATATTATTCGGTTACAAATGAATCGTTACTTAAGAACACGCTAAGAGATATGAAACAAAGTCTGAGTGTTCTAGGATGTTAAATCTGAGAGCGATTGAAAGCTTGAGAAAGTTGAGAGCTTGAATGCGTAAGAGAGCTTGGTAACCGGTGTTTGAAGCGTATGAAGGAGCGGGGTATTTATAGAGTTCTCTCAAAAATATATCCGTTGTGAGAGAAAGCTTTGTCTGTAGCATTTGAAATTCTTCCCGTTGAAGTCGCCGTCCTTTTTACCATTTTTGGTCTATACAACAAGATCTTGCTTCACATACTGAGATCTTTTCCAAAAGTGGTAAAGTCTATAGTTGTAGCGTGTGACTCAGTAGCAATCTTTAACTTCAGTTGATAAGTTCAGTGCAGGACTTCAGTTGGCGAATATTTCTTACTTCAACTATCTTCAACTTTAAAACTTCAGGTCATATCTTCAATGGCATGGTCATTCAGTCTTGGCATATAAACTGAGTTCAAGTGAACTTCAGTACTGTCTTAAAACTTCAGTATTGATTCCTTCTGGCTGCGTGTACCTGTAAACTGAATTTTTAACAAGTGAGTTCTAAAACAAGACTAAGAACATGATTTTAGTTTTGGTCTTAATACATCTTTCAGGGGAGGTTTTGGAATCTGAATCAAAATTCTTATAAATATTTTCCAACAATTTCCTCTTTTTGATGATGCCAAAACCTAACTTGAAAACATCTATCTAAGATAAAGAGTTCCCCCTAAACTGGAGAACACATAATCTATAAGATGAAATAGGTTAGTTAAAACAGTTAATGGAAAACCAAAAAAATATAATCAGAGCCTGGACAACTAGAGAATTGTCATCAGGTTGAGATCAAGAGATAAGCAAAAACATGTATTTCATTCATTTGAGAGTTTCAGTACAAAAGAGATTTCAGATGATAGAATGAAATACAAAGATAAAAAAAATTAAGAAGAGATCTTCAGTTTCTCTTCTCGTGACTTCTTGACCATCTCTTTCTGAACTTCAAGAGATATAGCATTGTACATCAAGTTCTTGATTGTCCCATATGATCCTTCTAGGTTTAGACCATGACCAACAACTTGAGCAGCGACGATGGCTTCAGATTCCATGGGTCTCTTGTCCAGATAAACACCTCCTGACAGAGTTGGCCTTTCAAATTGCTTGATAGAAGGTGCAGTGATCTGAATGTTAGACTTGATAGCATCTTCTTTAATCATCTTGATGAAATCTGAATCAGGATAGTCATCTAGAAAGTTAAGAAACAATCTATCTCTGTCCGTCTCTCTAAAAACTCCATATATGGTCCAATGATCACGCATCTTCACAAAGTCGTCCTTGATCTTTTCTCATTCATCACTTAGGTTGGGTCGAACACATGAATCAGTATGAGCACACATGGGAGGATCAGTCTGAGAGGTTCTTTTCTTCTTTCCTTGTATTCTAATGACATAGAGATTTGCAGCGCGATGAGTATCAGTGTTCCTTCTTTCCAGTATCTTAGCATTAAAAACATCTTTTAATTATTTGCAACTTCTCCCTAGCTTCAGGTGGAATAACAACCTGGACAAGAGAGGCAGCAAGTTCATCTTCATATTCGGGCCTCATCTCACCAGCATAGATGTCCTCTTCATTAAGTTCTTCATCTTCAGTGATGGATGGCAAGACATCATTTTCTTTAGGCATGGAGGAAGATTGTTCAGTAAAAGGAGCTTCAGTTTGGACTGAAGTAGAAGACTCAGTGGCAGCATCATGAGATACAAGTTCCTGGGGAACTTCTTTGAAGCTTGGAGTAGGAATAATCAATTTTTCAGCAACAGTAGCAGCAATAGTAGACTCAGTGGCATCAAAATTTGTACCTACTTCATTGTCTGGTTGACCTTTGGATTCAGAGGGCTTCTCAGATTGTGGAGGTGGATGAGGTGGTTCAGTAGCAGCATCACCAGAGGCTGGCTCATCAGTTTTAGCACCAGAAGGCATGGAACCAGAGTTTCCACCCTTGTCATTTCCATCTTCATCATCATTATCATCTTGATCTTCAGTATCAGACAGCTCCACTTCAGGGGATTCTTACTTGTCTTCTTCTTCCTTGTCTTCTTCATCAATCATCACATCCTCATCTCCTTGGATGTTTTCAGGGGCGCGAGGAAGGCGCATCTCTTCCCCCTTTTTGGCAGCATCAATGGAATCAGATAGATACTGATCGGCATACCAATAAAGAGCAGGAATATTAGAGAATTCAATGCCAAGAGAATTGCTGGTGGAAATGTCGTTGCAGAAGTGTTCCATATGAGAAATGCGAGCTCTGCAGTGCGCAATGACAATATCCACTTTATTCTGGTGATCAGTAGTGGCAAGAGTCATGTCAGAGACGTTTACAACTCGGGTAGATGAGAGAGTGGCATTCAGGCTAGCAACATCAGCGGCAAGTTTAGCCTTCTTTGCCATGGCAAGAGCGGAATCTGAGGTTTGGTGCACTTTCTCAAGACGTTTCTTGGTGTGAGAAAGAGATTTCCCTTGAGAAGTTGAAGTAGCAGAGACTTTGTCAACATCAGTGCGGAGGATGGAGATGTCCTTGACAGCAGCATCAACGTCAGTTCTAAGAGATGTAGTCTTGGAGCGATTGTTGTTGCAAGATGTGACTAAGTCATTCACCTTCTTCCTTGAAGAGACCTTGTAGTGCTCCAGATGAGTAGGAAATGTTGAGCGCATCTCCTTCATCACAAATTCTTGAAGATCCGCATACTGGGCCTTTATAGCCTGTTCAATCTTCGCATCAATGTCAGTATTGGGATTGAGTTTGAATAGTAGAACTGGCAGCATTCAGTTCATCCTTCAGTGATTTGTTTCTAATGGCCAAGACATCAATGGATTTCTGAAGGTCAGCAACATGGCCTTCGAGCTTCTTGGTGTATGATGCTTGCATGGCGTTAATCATGGCAGCTGAAGTGTTTGTGAGGCGATTGCTCTCAGTATTAGAATACTTCTTGAGCTCAGCAAGTGTGGCTTGAAAGATTGAACGATGGGTCGTTCCAGTGTACTTGAGATTATGTGTTTGGCATGGTCATCCAAGCCTCCAATCTTCTTTTCTTTAGCTGTGTACTCGGTCAGTGGCTTGTACACAATTCTTGGATCCCTTGCTTCAGTTGTTTCCTGAGGGTAGGTTTTCATGATCTTGATTGGACCTGTTGTTATGACTTCCCACATCATAACATGATGTGCCTTCAGAGAGGAAGACACTCTGTACTTCTAGTAGTCATAGTCTTCGGTGGAGAACATAGGTAACCTGAGAGTACTTTCCATGATAAAGGTAGATATGCAAGTGAAACAATTACGGTTTTCTGAAAGATCAGTTTAAAATGACCTTAGGTTCAAGAAACATGGTCGTTAAGCACACTGCTCTGATACCACTTGCTGGTCCCAAAATGAGTATTCTGAGTGTATGGGGAGGGGGGGAATACACTTGTTTAAAACTTTTCAGATTAAAACTAGTTTTTAGTGAAACCTCGAATCTGAAGGGAGGTAGCTTCAATAGAGTGATTAACTTTAGATAGCAATCATTCAGTCTACACTTAGTGTTTAACTGATGGACTAATATCTTAAGTATATGTGCGGAGGTGGTGGTTTAAAAATTTACTCGTTTATCAGAAAATTTAATGTTATCGTTCGGGTTTGCGTTTAATCAGTTTTCAGTATGCAATAGATTGTTAGATAATAAATACTGAAAGTAAATAAAGAAGACACAGGAATTGGTTTGCATGGTTTGGAGATAAAAACTCCTACATTCACGTGTCTCGATGTGAGTCAAGGGTTTCCAAATGAATGGAGAGGTGTCTTACAATGATCAACCTTTGAAGGTTTGATGAACAAATAATTATGATCACTTCTAGCTATGGACTATATCTAAGCTAGATCTATTCTTCGGTTACAAATGAATCTCTACTTAATAACACGAGAGATGAAACAAAGCTTGAGTGTTCTAGGATGTTAAATCTGAGAGCGATTGAAAGCTTGAGAAAGTTGAGAGCTTGAATGCGTAAGAGAGATTAGTAACCTGTGTTTGAAGCGTATGAGGCAACGAAGTATTTATAGAGCTCTCTCAAAAATATATTCATTGTGAGAGAAAACTTTGTCTGTAGCATTTGAAATTCTTCCCGTTGAAGTCGCCGTCCTTTTTACCATTTTTTGTCTCTGCAACAAGATCTTGCTTCACCTACTGAGATCTTTTTCAGAAGTGGTAAAATCTATAGTTGTAGCGTGTGACTCAGTAGCAAGCTTTGACTTCAGTTGATAAGTTCAGTGCAAGACTTCAATTGGCGAATATTCATTGCTTCAACTATCTTCAACTTCAAAATTTCAGGCCATATCTTCAGTGGCATGGTTCTTCAGTCTTGACATGTAAACTGAGTTCAAGTGAACTTCAGTACTGACTTCAAACTTCAGTCTTGAGTCCTTCAGGCTGCGTGTATTTGTAAACTGAACTCTTTAACAAGCGAGTTCTAAAACAAGACTAGGAACCAAATTTTAGTTTTGGTCTTAATACATCTTTCAAAGGAGGTTTTGGAATCTGAATCAAAACCCTTATAAATATTTCCCAACAGGGTTTGTGACTACAAACTTTTTTTATTTCTTGCTTTGATATAAGATTTAGTGTCGCATTTTTGTATTTCATACTATATATTTCAAAACTAAATTTATCATTTTAATTAATACTTATTAAAAATTTGTGGCACGCGGGAAAGGCTCGTGCAGCTGCAACAAGATTTGAAAAAGGAAGTTATGATATAATAAATCATAATTAGGGATTATTAAAAATAAAATTTTACAAATCATATGCTCTATTTTTAAATTGATCAACTCTAAAAATCAATTAAAAGTAATATTAAATTTTAAGAATAATTATATATTCCCTTCGAGCCACTTTAATTGACATGTTTTATATTCAAATGAATGTATTAAAATAATAAAATGTGTTAATTAAAATGAGTCAAAAGAGTACCATATTTTGGTAGGATGAGCAGTAAATTAAATAAAAAATTAAATTTAAATATATAAAATTTAAATTAAAAATAAAATAAATAATAATTTAATTGTAAAATATAAATAAAATAAAAATATTTAATCTCATTTGTTTGTGTAATTATTGTTTAATTGCTTCAAATTTTTTTTCGAATTCTATTTTTGAGGTTTAAAACAACTCAAAGCACGAATATTCTAAGCGGGAATATGGAACCGAGCTCATTTTGATTTTGTCAGTTGAAGTAATGAGTATAGGAAAATGGTGGATTCGGATTCGGTGGTCTTTGTGCAAGGGGACTACTTTGACTGTGACCTTCCACAGGTAGCCGCTTTGGCGGCGGAAGTCCTACTTCTTTAATAATTCTTCTTCTCTGAGCTGGTATCAACACAACACGTTGCACCATGCTAATCTCTATTCATTGCACTCTAACCCTTCTTACCTTTCTCCATTCAGACGTGTCACTTTCCTGCTACTCTGCGTCTCGCCACGTCTCTCTCTCTCATTTTTTAATTTTTGCGTGTGCTTTATTTTCATTTGGATTTAAAGCTGTAATCTTGAAATTCCTCGACTCCCTCACTCACACCAGTCTCTCTGCCTTTTGTCTTCATAATAAGCTTTCTCATCCGGTTGTCTCAGAATTCCCATTTTCATCTCAGGTACGTACCTCTGTCTGCCTCAATCTCTCTGTAGGTATAGACAGAAAAAAGTATTGGATTGTTCTTAGTGTGTGTGTTCTTTTCCCTTTTCTGGATTCATGAACTCGTTCGTGTTATACGATCCTTATCACCAAATATAGTGGTTTGGTACAAATCCTACGGAAAAAGTTGAGATGTTGTTGCTATATATGTTGAACTACAGGAATTCAACTTCCAATGAGTATTTTAGGGTATGCAAATCAATTCTTGTATGATCTTGTCGACTACGTATTGGATTATCTACATAATTAGTCAAATGATGTCTTATTTTAGGGGAGGAACTGTCCAAAATTTCACTAATTTAAGTGAACCATTTCCGCAGAGGCTTGCCTTTGGAAGTTTGCATCTGTTGAGATGGTTTATGGAATGGAAATGGTTGCAAGGTTGTGGGTTTAATGGGTGTGTTGTTTGAGTTGGTGTGTACAGTAGCGGGATTGGCCCTAAAGCCTGTCTTGCTAGCAAAGCTATATCTTCAAATCGGTGCTCGAAGCCTTTGTATAGTTGTGTTGAGTTGGCTAGAGATACTGAGGTTTGCTGTCAGCCTACATTTCGTTATACTCTGGCGCCTTGCAATCTGGACTATGGCCCTCTTATCCCTCCCCGTTCGAGCACTGACCGCCTTGTATAGAGAGAGAATGGTAATTACTTCCCTTTGTTAGAATCTTGATGTCCATTCTTCATCAAGCTTACACATGTTCAATAACTACTGCGGTTATTACAGTACTAATTAGAGAACAGTCGATATGCAGCTAGAGACGCAACTTCATCAACTGAAAAATGAAATGGAAATCCTTCTTTTGGACACGAAGGAACTCGAAGAGCTGCTCCATGAGGCCGTAAAAGAACGTGAAACGTTGGAGACCTTGCTAATAGAACTCGACAAAGAACACGATGAAGCCATTGTCAAGATTAAGCTACTAGAACAGGAGGTAAAGAATCAGATCCTCAAACTTCTTACTCGTGTTTCATCTCTGTTTACCTCTCCTTGATTCATCGACATGCAGGTCCAAGACTTGAAAAACCAAGTGCAACGGTTGAAGGAGGTTCATGGGAAAGCACTTTGGAGCTACTTAGATCAAGATAACGTAGGTAAACCAGCTTTTAACAATTCTGATTTCAATAAGAAACAAGTCATGACAGATCTTTACCACGATGAGAAGCTATACATTACTCGTGTGATCTCAAAAGGGGGCACTCTAGCACGACAGCGACAGGTAGCTTTATCTCAAAGCCTATTCAGTGTGATACTATCACTTGTGGTTGGGATCATTGCTTGGGAAGCTAAAGATCCGTGCATACCCCTCGTAATAGCTCTTTTTGTCGTCGTTACCATGTCGTTGCTGAGCGTGCTCCGGTTATTTACAAAAATCGAGCACAAGCCTGCATCGGAATCTCTTGTCCTCTTGAGCATCAACTGGTTTATGCTCGGAACATTAGCCTATCCCTTGTTGCCAAAGATCGCTCGTTCCTTAGCTCCCTTGGCTATGAGTTTTCTGCAACGAGCTCTCGAGTAGCTCGGGATTATGTACAGTCACGGTCGTTGCACAAAGTTTTCATTGGTGTGCTTAAAGCGTTAGATCCTACTACTACTTGGCATTAGGTTTCTTGTTTGTTGCACGTTATAGAGTTGAGGTTCTTTTTTGTGAACCTGAGATATGTAAATGAGTAATGCATAATATATATGGCTTTTATATACAGTCGAGGCGATTACTTGCTTGTTTTGAGGTTGTGATTGTCTGTAAAATGAACTTCAACAGATTTCTCTGCACTTGGTATACAATTTTCTTTATTTTCAATCTACCTTTAAATAACCTTTAGTTACATGCCCTTGATCGACACAATATATCTAACATGAGCCACATCACTCAAGAAAAACACGATTGTGACAAGTTTTGTCGCAAGGGTAAGGACAGTCGATCTTTTGAAACGGGCTTCTGTCGTAGTACCAGTCTCCTACTGCTTTTGCTATAGTCTGCAGAAACAGACGTCCACTCTCAGTATCAATGGAAATAAATGTATAGATGGTGAAAGAAAGAAAGAAAAAGAAGCAAAAAACAGCTAACCTTGCCATTCAGCAGAGGAGAGTCATCTCTAAGCCATGTTTCCTGCATCTCTGTTTGGCAATGTGCATAGCACGAGTTGATGAAATATCCTTTCGTTGCAGAGTTTTCGATTCCACTCAGTGCACTCAGAAACTCTGTTCTGAACTCTGAATATTTAGATGAATGCTATTATCACATAATGAGAAATCTCATAATCTTGAATGTTTAGTATCATGTAAGTAGGAGATGAAGTGGTTATAGGAGTTATTTAACCTTGCATGACCTGTAGCTGGGTGGTCGAGCACTTGTTTATATCGGTCTTGCAATCGTGCCAGAGACCGTGTGGATCAGAAACACCCGGTGCCAAGATATTCTTGATCTGGTAGAAGGTGAACCCGGAAAACTCAGTCAAGAAGTTAAGTCTTTTCTTTTCAAAAGGTAGCAGAAACACCTCATGCATATCCAGTTATATGCACAAGACAAGACTTTAAGGTTTAAAATTCTTATATAGAAAAAATCTACAGCTCTCTTGCTCTAATCTGTTTTAACTTTGTGTATATTTTTTCAAATGATCATCAAGAATCATAATACTATGTGAGTGTATGTGCTGACCTGCCATGAATCATAGGCAGCATTAACAAGGAAGATGGGTGTCTCAATTTCTTGTATCACGTTTTGGGGGAAAAAGCACTGCAATTTAAGCATAATCAGCATGGAATAAGTTGATATAGTAGGCAAGTAAATGATCATCTAGCCACAAAAAATGCTCGAACCAGGCCAGGTTTCATCTTCGACGTGCATGACTTAGGCAAATTCTTTGCTGATCCCTGCAGCCCAGCCCAGTTTGTCCAAAGTCAATTAACAAGATTAAGGAAAATTCAACT
Organism: Leonotis leonurus; assembly: GCA_026898415.1. NCBI lineage: Eukaryota > Viridiplantae > Streptophyta > Magnoliopsida > Lamiales > Lamiaceae > Leonotis > Leonotis leonurus. The sequence continues at coordinate 5,241,455 of JAPKLX010000004.1, forward strand.
TCAAAAGCTTGAACATACATCTGACATCTTACATGTGTTGTAACAACATCATTGTAGAACTGTTCTATATGTTGAGTTCCAGAAACATCCTTCCTGTTAGGGCGATAAACGAAACTAGATAAGCTTGAAATAGACATATATAGGCTATATAGATCTAGCTGGTTGCTCAACGAAAGCTTACGCGTTGATGAAGAAGCCTGCATCTGCAAAGCATTTAACTTTGGTAGTCGGGGGAACGAGAGATTTGAATTTATCACAGTGAAGAATCGACGTCAATCCTCCAGCTGAACATCCAGATAGAACTGCCTGCAGAGCCAAGTGTTGATCTGTCACGAGTTACTCAAACTAAAACAAGCAAAACACACACACTCTCTCTCTCTCTTCAATCACTAGGAAGAATAGTAACACTGACATACATTTTGAGCATGACTCATTCCTTTTGCTAATAGGTCCTCCACTATAGCAACAAACACCCTTGCTCCTCTGTAGTGAAGACCAGTAGCCTGACCCAATTTGAACATAATTAGAGATTTCATTTACTATAGTACGATGAAACACAGAACACAGATTATCGAGTATAACGACTTACTGGATTCACTGCTTCTACATCACCAGTAAATGATGCCCCATCACAGTATCTAACCTTTATCCTATTCCAGTTATAGAAATCTAGAATGCCAACATCAGATGAAATCGTTCATTAAACAGTTCATCAAAGACTAACAAAGAACAAATCCAAGATGCATCAAGATTTGGAGTTATACATACCAGGATTGAACTGTGGCTCGTTGCTATAAACCCCAGAAAAAGCAACCTGTTTAGCCATTTCCTTGGAGGAACCTAACCGGGTGCTTTTCTGGGCCAGGCAAGTCGTGGCGTTGTTGCACCACCCTCCACCCTATTCCGTACGAAACAATATCTTATCCAAACATACTCTCATTCTTCTTACACAAGAGGGTTAAGAATGACCTCAAGATTATGACACACAATAATTATCAAGGTCATGGGAGAAGAGAAGCTACCTCAATATGAACCAACCAATTGTTGATTCCTGCTCCAGACCCCTTATCGAAATGGTATGCAGGAGGACTCCCATCCAAGCACACTGCCCAAACACACAGAGTTAAACACAAGTTATAGTACTAAGTACTAACTAAAACAAGAAATCCACATATGTTGAATTATCATTGATTTTACCTGCTCCTTTTGCCAAAGCACTCTGAACATAAGTAATATCAACATAGAAGCTGCTCTGAGTTCTCAGCAAAATCATCAAAGAAACCAGTATGAACAGCCATTGATGTGATGTTCCTATCATGTTTCTGCTCATTTTCAGTTCGAATGAGAAATGAGGAAATATAAAGCTATAAACTAAAGAAACAGGGTAGCATTTAGCAATGTGAAAATTGTAGCAGCAAATGAATATCCCTCCACTTTACACAGACTGGTGTGGTGTGACCACTAGATTACTGTTAACATCATTATACAAATGCAATAAAAGCCTCAATACGTCCTCATTTAATGGAATATATATTAACACAATCATCAATCTTTCGCATCATATTTTCTAACCAGAAATTAATAGAGTACTAATAAAAAAAATTGACAAAATAAGAAATGGACAAAATAATAATAAAAAAATTGACAAAATAAGAAATGGACAAAATAATAATAAAAAAATAGTTTTTAACTATAATAACAGTTTTATTGATGGTGGTACAAAATTGAAGAGCTACCGACAGTACTTATTCCTGTCTAAGAATTAAGAAATAGTTTTGGAGTTTGTAAAATACTCCTATTTATTTATCTTAAAATAAAATGCATGTGGGATAGTGAACTTCAGTTATTCATTTGTATATATAGAGTAATGATAGCACTAGATAAATTGTGTCACTATCTGGATTCTACATTTATATATCCTTGTACATTTCCATCATTACGTATATGTATATACAAAGGGAACTGCTCCGTAGCTAGCTAGCTACGTGAATACAGTTATTACCATTGTTTTGTCATTTTTTGTGAATATAGTAATTTTTTGAGGAATGTTGTGGATTGAGGTGCTTTTTTGTCTATTAACCTATTTTATTTGTTGTTTTTTAGGGTACTTATAATACATTGAATGAGGGATATGTAAACGGACGGCAAGTAGAATAATTTAGAGGGTATAAAATTCGCATGCAAATTTATTTCCTAATTTTCATGTCTTCGACGTGCGTGTGTTGGTCTAGTGGTAGTGAGGTTAACGTCTAAGGCAATAGGTCTCGGGTTCGAGTCATTCGTGACGTGGCCTATGACTATTCGGTTTTGAATCGTAACTGTGTAGAGAACGGTTCGATTTCGGTTCTAAATATTCAGAACCGTGATAGCAAGATTAAAATCAAAATCGTCTTTAGATGATTTTTTTAAGAACAATCGGTTTGAAACCAGGATAGCAAGATTGAAATTAGAATCGTCTTTAATAATTTCAATTTATCTGAATCGTGCACGAACTGTAGTAATCACGATTTCATTACTATTTCAAAATAATTAAATTATAAGTTGACGATTCGATGAAATTGTAACCGTAATCGTGACCGTGACCAATAAATATAAAAATTCTATGGTTCGGTTTGGATAGATGGAGGTGCCTTTTATCTTGTTTTTTTCCTGTCTTTTTTCTAGAAAAATGGATGGCGGTGGGTTGTTTAGGCATAGTGGTTTTACATACCATCCTTTTCCAACTTTCACGTCAGTTTCCTATATATTAAACATTTTTTAATTTAAAAACAATTCCATTTGATTGATCGAGTCGAGCGACTCGAGCCCAAGTCGATCATGCAATTTGTAGCCATCAAATATTTAAAATTAGTTACTCGAATTTAGTCCCTAAATTTTGGATCGATCTTGGGATAAAAAATACTTACAGTTTGAGCAATTTGTTACATCCTCTAAGTCAAGAAAAGCTTCAAGATACTTATGGCTAATATATACGTTAGCACTTGTTTTCTCTTATATGCTTTTATATACTTTCACTATAAAAAAAGAAGATATTTTTAATAAGACTACAAATTGCATTAATATGTTACTATTGACTTCTAGATAAACAGAAATGAAGAGTTATGATGGATAAAATCATAAAAAGTTAGCAATGATGAAATTAAATTTTAACTATTCACTAAATGATTTTTTTTTCATAATTAATAAGAGTACATGTGCGTTAATTATTAATATTTCTTAGTAAATATCTTTTTATTATATTGTTTGAAGGGTACTCATAGAAATAAATAACACTTTCAATTTGCAGATACGATCTTTCTCGGGAAAGTTTCTATAAAGAACGTTCTCTTTCTTAAGAGATTCCTAGTGTTGTTACAACTCGTGTCAGGATTACGTATCAACAAGGAGAAATTTCTAAGTGTTAGCTATTCGAGCTGAGTCGGGGACCATGGGCGATATAGCGCATATCCTTGGATGTAAAAGTGAGTCTCTATCATTCAATTATCTTGCCTTGCAGACATAGAAAAGCAAGCAATTGGAATTATATCGTCGAGAAAGTGAAAAACAAACTGAATAACCAGAGCAATCTGAAGATCTCGTTAGGAGGAAGAATCACGCTCGTGAAAGCGGTGCTCTCGTCTATTCCATTGTATGCTCTATCCGTGTTTAGAGCGTCGGGTAATGTCTTGAAAAAGCTGATTTCGCTTCAACAAGGTTTTCTTTGGGGGAAGACGGAGACCCCCGTAAGATGGTGTCGACTAAGTGGAATATCCTCTCGAAAGTTAAAAAGGAAGGGGGATTTGGATTTAAGAATTTGGAATGTTTTAACAAAGCTCTGTTGGGGAAGTGGGTGTGGAGAGCTCTGAAGAATAGGAACTCATTGTGGGCGGAGATCGTGCTTGGCAGTGGAGTGAGGGGAGAGTGTGAGGGTCTGAGTGGTGCTGAGATTTTTGATTCTACTCAGCTCGGTAGAGGGTGGTGGAGAGAGATTCTAAGAAGTTTGAGATATATAGGAAGGTGTTAGTTTCGAAGGTTCGGTTGAGAGGAGGATGGGGGATGGGAATGAGACTTCATTCTAGAATGACAAATGGGTGGGCACCAAACCGCTTTGTAGATTGTTCTCGCGATTGTATGATCTTTGTTTAAACCAATATTGTTCAGTGAAGGAGGGTAGGTTATGGATTGATAATAGGCGAAATAGGGGGGTTGGGTTGAGAAGAGAACTGAGGTACTGGGAAAAGGATGACCTTAACTGTTTATTAGAATTTATTTCGTGTAGGATCCTTCAGCCTAACTCGGCGAATAGATGGAGTTGGAATATTGAGTCGAGTAGTGAGTACTCGGTTCGAAATGAATATAAATGCTTGATGGATAGAAAGGAGAACGTGGAGAGAGGCGCCAAGGCTTGTTGTAAGTTGATTTGGAATTGAGTAGTTGTCCCAAAAGTCCAAGCAACGGCATGGCGAATCGCTACTAAGGCGGAACTGAAGAGAAGGAGTATGTTGCTGCCTAACACGTCGACTTCATGTCCATTCTATGACAGAGCCGAGTAAACTACTCTTCACCTTTTCGTCGGGTTTCGTGGATGTTGTGGAGTCGCTGTTTGGAGTGGATCGGTGTACAAGCTACACTCTCAAATATAGTGTCGGCCAACTTCATCCAGTTATGTTCCTTGTTGAAATGTAAGCAGTTGAAACAGATTTTGGCTGCGATTTGGGAATGTGTGGTTTGGGTGATTTAGAAATATAAAAATGGAATTGTGTTCAATAATGGAGCTTGAAATATAAATAGAGTGATTGAGAAAATTAAATCTGTTGTGTGGCTCTGGTTGGTCAGTAAGAAGATTAGCTACTATTTTATTGGTCATCACTTTAGATCCTGGTACGCAAATATCTTTCATGTTGCGTAGATTATCTCGCTAATTGTGTGGTGTGTGGTTGGCTGGTTTGTTGGTTATTTGTTGCTGGTTTTTCGGATGTTTACATTTGTAATGTATTTTTTAATAAATTTTCTTCTTCCCTTTAAAAAATCGGCATCATTAATCTTTGGATTTTTTTTTTCTTTTCGTTTTATTCAAGGAGTTTAGAACACAGATCAATTAATCTTACAACAGTTATTCTCCTTTATTTTTCCGTTTCTAATAATTGGTTGGCTAAGCTTAATTTAGAACTTGGAAGTAAGAATTGGAACACCTATAAATGCACAAGAATCAATGTTGATGCTATAAGAGCATATAACTTGCATAAATTTCATCGATCTTATTATTGTCGGACCAATGTTTGTTCACATGTAAGAATTTAATCATATTCAGTTACTACGTACTAATACTAAAACATCAATTTGTAGTATAAAAATTAAAATGAACGATCGTAGTTATTGGAAATCTTTCTGCTACTTTTTCATGAATCAAAGTGAAAATTATTATTGTGATTGAGAACATTATTACCATATTGTACGTAGCATTCACCTCTCTCCTTAATATTCAGCACAGTAATACTTTTCCTTGTTCATTAATATAGATATAATTATTCATAATTTTCTCAGAAAATTGGATTCGTTAGTGACATGTCAATTCTTGATTTATTAGCCCAATAATGACATTTGTTGACGAAATCACTTGCTATAACATGTCATTGTCTAATCAATCCCCGCGTAATTTCAAACAAAATTCTGAATTATATTAAATCAAAATAAGTAATACAGTCCAATTTGTAACATTAGTTTCTCATAAACCAACATTTTTTACACTCTATTATTATATATATGACATAATTGTTTAACGTACGTGTAACATGACACTATTTATATATGATAAATTAAATATCTGGGTTTTCAATATCTATTATATTAATGCAAACTATGCGTGATTTAGAGTGTGTTTGGCTAAGCTTATTTAAAGAGTTTATAACTTCTTGGAACTTATAAGTTATTGCAATAGTTTATAAGTTGTGAAAATAAGTTGTGGTGAAACTACTTATCTTTTGGAGAGCTTATAAGCTGCAAGAGCTTATTTTTACAACTTATAAATTCTCAAAGAATTTAAATTGTCAAACACTTTTAAAGAGTTTATAAGCTGTTTTAAAGAGCTTATAAGTTTAGCCAAACACTCCATAATAATATGATCCTTAAAATATAATGACATATTTACTAAAATAATAAATAAAAAATATAAATTGGAATTCGCAAAATATATGTTTCGAATTGCTTAGAAAAGTCAGAGTGTAGCCAACTGGAAAATACCATGCTATTATTATATATATGACATCTTGAAAGAAATCGCCATTCAAATTAATTTTTGCCACAAAATTTCTTTTTCTAATATAAACATATGTCATTTATATATACGTTATAGTATGCAAGTAAATAAAAAATATCTTATGCAATTACTGTCACTCATGATTACACAATACAAAAAGATAAAGCTTATTATATTGCTAAATTTTGGAGGTCCATTCTCGGATTTTGCACAAATTCTCACCCTCAGCCATAGCTAATTGTCACCATCAAGTATACAACTCCAAGAGAATATAAATATATATATGTATGATATTTTTTATTTTATTTTTAATCGTAGTTGGACACCTAATACGGCAGTAATATGATATTACCAGACATAGTTTTAGTAAACATCCTTTTAATGCAAGATTTTTATTGTTGCAAATTTGGTTCCCTAAATCTAGTTTATTTTCTCTCAATAAGATGATTCTATAGGGATGGAAATTGATTCAATTTGGACCGGATTTGACTTGGTCTAAATTTACATTCGAAAATTTTGACTTGAGTCCAGATCCAATCCAAATTTATTAGATCTTAAAAATTATGATGCATCTCCAAATTTACTAGATTTGTCGGGTCTGTGGGTACAACCTAAATTCATGCATTTTATTTTTAAAAATAGATTTTAAATTCTAAATATATTATAATTATAATAAAATCATAATAATAATTTAAATAAACAACACTACAATAATTGATAAAAAGTATTATAGTTCATACAAATAACTACAACTATTTAAAATAAATCATAATTTTTTTAAATAGTTTTAGAATTATTGATGTGTTACAAGAATTGTGAATAAATTGATCGTAATTAAAATAAAATTTTAAAATATTCAAGAAAATCTTAAATGTTGCACCTACTTTCAAATATCAACATCTTAAAGAAGATAAGAGTTTAATAAGAAAACGAAATTTATAATTTGATTGAATTATATTCAAAATAATATAGATATTAATATATATATATATATATATATATATATATAATAATAATAATTAAATAAATAGGTGGGTTATGAGTGGGATTTGGACCGAAGTCTCATTATGTAAACTTGAGGTTTGATACCGATTCATTTAATTCAAAATTTAAATAACCCAAATTTTTAAAAAAATGATATGGATTCACGGACCTTGAATCGGATCCGAAATCCCTAATTCTCAGTGGTAGGTAAATTCTTTTCTATTTTACTCTGTGGACTAACTGCAATGAATATAAAATTCAAATAATTAAATTTTATATATCTTCTACATTAAAAAAAAACCTAAATAATGTTTTTTATGAATAAAAATAATGACTCAATCTCAAAAAATTTATATAAGAATCTCAAAAAATTTATATAAGAATTCATTAGGTTCAATGATTTATCAATCTAAAAACCGACCCAGTTTAATGTATAGTTGGCTGCCCGTAGCATCAATAAACTCGATCATTTTCTGCATGATTAATGTAAGATTGTTTTTTTTCGAATTATTAATGTCCGTAAGGACTATAGGCGAAAAAAATGAAAAGTTGTTAAAATATCAGTTTCATTCATATATGTATCTATTTCTTGAATATATATACATGTATATATATTATTTTCCATTTCCATCTTAATTAATAAATAATTAATTAATGTAAGAGGCTAATGGTCAGCAAAGTTCAGCCCATTATCAAGCTTGTCTACCCACAAATAATGGGCCAATTATTTATTATTCCATTCCAACTATTTTCTAAAATCCCTTCTTTCATGGACTCACCAATCGGATTGAAGTTGGCTATTTATGTCTTTTTCGTAAGGAAAAAAAACACTTATAGTTTAGAACGAATCATATCCCTACACTCTAGTGCATTAACGGGCGGATTTTAATCCTCCACGAAAAGTAAAAAATTCCGCATATTTTGATCAATTCAAGATAAAAAATGGGGTTGCTTCCTCAACAAAATTTGGATAAAGTTGAACCAAAAGATTGCGATTCAAGATATATTCATGAGGGAGCGATATCTCTTTAGAATATACTCTAGCGTTTAGAAATTGGTTAATCGGTAAAAATACATGTACTTGATGTCCTGCCAAAGAAAGATTTAGGAGCCATAGTAGCCCTTCTAAATGGTGGGCAGATTTAGGAGCACCTCATTGAAAGAAGAAAAAATTAGTTTTTACCGTCGACAAATCTTCGGCATAGCAACATTCCTCGTGTCACGAATAGCTCCCCTGACCATTCCAGCTATTCAAGAATTAGTCGCGTTGAATCGCTGATCATCTCGTTGTGTAAGATTTACAGAGAAAAAAAAGCAATGCAGCTGTGATATAAGCGATTGGTTGAAAAATAAGAAATGATATGACGGACCACTATTTGTGAAACAAATATAGTGGAACAAAATATAGTGGACTAATTTGATCCACTACATAAACCGGAACTAATTTGATCCACTACACCATTAAATTAAGCGACTGTTACATTATCAAAATATTAAATTAACAAATTCACATATATAAACAAGTCCATCGATCAAGATTAAGAAAATAACCATATTAGTTATATAATTTAGGAAAAGAGTTTTAAAATTTGTGTAAGTACTGCTGGAAAGACAGTGGGTACATGTTGCCATGTAATGGAAAGCTCTAGAAACAATTCTGAAAGGACTCTTTACCCTCCTTAAATCGTAAGATTCATCAAGTCCATAAGAAGATAGATAGGGTTTGTGGGGACTTTAAAGGTTTACAGTTTATTTAGTGAGGATGGTACAACTAATAATGCTTGTCGGACAAGCTCAACCACAAATTGCATAATCAAGAGAATCCCAACACATTCTTGATTCCCTCTACCAAAAGGGCATAGTACTTATTGAAAATTGACAATTCTCTTATTTTCTACAAGTTCTTTTCACCTTCGATGGCTTTTTAAGATATAGGACAACCTTATTTAAGTAACCATGGCCTAAATTTTATGCTGTCATCATCACTAGTACACTTCAATTACCCAACTTTTTGGTAGGAAACATGGACATGCATGAGTATTTATTTTAACCTTAAAATGATACTGGGTGATATATAGTTCACGTACGTACACCTTGGATACACGTTACAATATTATTCATAAATAGATTTATCGACAATTTTAGCTCTTTTAGTGATCATTTTCAACATCAAAAAGTCCAGTAATTAAACAACAAGAAATTTACTTAACGAGTTAACGGATTCGAACTGAAACTATCATGTGACTTGATTATACGAACGTACATTTTGTTTGACTAAATTAAATTAAACATTGGCTTTTCATTTGGTGTTGCAAGTTGAAGTGTGAACATAGAATGATATATCAATGTTTTTTTTTTTTAATCTATTATCAATATTCATGACTTATATATGCATGTGAGCCAACCCTTGTACTCATAGCATTACTACCATCTATAAAATCCCCAACCAAAGAGACATACAAATATATATATACACAAACACCCCTTTTGGTCCATATATACAAATTACTTCAAATATTAATTCCACATCGATCACTTGTATTAATTTTCCTCCGATCCAAATTAATTAAACCTTTTTGATGTTTTGGTGCTGGCTCAACTGCGCGCATGTGATTACATTTCATTTCTATAACATGAAACTTTAATTCTATAAGGTAAGCACTACATCCTTCGTTCCAGTTAGTATATAGTTAATTAATTATCATCAGAATCTATATTACGTTTACAGATATATATCTGTGTCGCTCAAACACACACACAGACAGTAAAGTACAGACGATCGAAGAGGATATATAGATGGGATTAAAAAGGTGCAAAATTGGAGGAAAGCAAGGGCGGCAAAGCCCGGATCAACTCAAACATGAGGGAAAGACGACGACGTTTGAAGAGAAAAAGGCAGTTTTGAACAACAACTACTTGAGGAGGTTTTGTGGTCTGATACCCGACTTCATGTGGAGAAAGCTGGCTAAAACATTGAACAGGCCGACCGGACTCTGTGGGCCGGCTCAGGGGAGGAGGAGGAGTCAAGTGGTGTTGGTGGACCCTCACTTCTCTGTTCCTGTAATCCCCACTCCCCTAGACCTTTCATGACCTACCTACCTATATTCATCAATATTCATTTCGTAAGGAGAAATTTCAGTTATAACCTACCTAGATCTCATGCATATTGTTCTTAATTGTCAGCTACATTACATATATATTGCCTTAACTATTATGTACTGAATATATATTCACATGTACGTACGTACAGTATTCGATATGATCGTCGTAATTGTATATCATGTAATGTAAATGTTCATATTTTTTTAAGTTGCACCTCAGGATTCACACAATCTTATAGCCGCTACCTAATTCCAATTCTAGCTTCAAGCAGTTATCAGTAATTCCGGCAAGAATTGTATATCCAACTAGCTTGTGTATTAAGTAGTTATATGAGTAATTCGGGAAAAAATCTATGTATTTTGTATCATTTTTATGATGTACAAATATTAAATTCTAGAAATTGAAAACATTAATACCTACCATCCTGTTTCTGATATTTACAAGCATGCACCAATTTCATTTGTGTGAGAGCAATCCCAATTTTCTGTTTAACGATCTGTCGCATAATTAATAATTTTAAAATATAAAAAGCTATATATTTTTATTATATATATATATATATTAAATCTCCTTAATTTAACTAAAAAATAAATTTTATTTATATACATATTATATCTTTCTAAATTTAACTAAAATATACATTTTCTTTATATATTATATCTTTCTTAATTTCCTTAAATCTTAAATTCTAATTTTTTGATTTAAGAACCGGCCTCCTGAACCCTGATTTCCTTTGAACCCCTGATTTCCCTAAATATTGTATATATTTAAAAATTGGACGGTAATTATAAGTACAACAATATAATTAATTTTGTCTCAAGGATATTTTAATTTGTATTTGCATGCATCCACAATTATTTTACCGCCACAAAAATTAAATAGCGCTGTATACTTATAAAGTCAACCATCACATCATTCATTCCGATACAAATCTGTATTTGGGTTATTAAGATTGAAATGTAAATTAATATTGCTTTAAAAATACAAACTAAAGAGGAAAAAAATACGTGATTAGCAGCAACTTCAAATACAGACACCAAGATACACAGAAACTACAAAGCGTAACATTTCCACTCCTCATTTGTAAGGGGCAGTCCATCCCGGCGGGTAGCCACCGAGAGGATACGCCGGCGCCGGCGCACCAGTGGGTGGAACAGCATACCCCGCCGGCGTCTGATATCCTTCTACACCGCCGTGGTGGTGGTGATTGCCCCCGAGGCCACAGCAAGTGCCGTGCTGCGCGGCGTGCAATTTGTCGGCGGCGTGCTCTGCTTTGGCCTCATGCATCTTCATTTTGGCTTCAGCCTCCTTCACTTTCCTCCGCTCATGAGCTATCTCTCTCCCTTCCTTCGTCGGCGCCGCCGCTTTCTCTGCCTACGTAATATTCATTCAATATGCCTATGGCTGATTTCTTAATTTAAAACTAATTATAAGAGGAATACCCACATACATATATCTATATATATATATATATACCTTTTCTTGGGCTTTGGCTCGAAGAATTTCGACGTGCTCCCTAGCCACAGCGGCGGCGTCGGCAGCTTTCTGTTTCGCTGATTGCATCTTCAGTTCCCAGTTTAATGTGTATTTATGATATATGTGTGTGTGTGTGTGAATTTGCAGCAAAGTTTTGTAGATTTGGATGCAGTTTAAAAGGAAATTATATACAAGGGAGGGGAAATGGCGGTGAGTGGAGAAACACAACACGTGTCCATGCATGCAGATCACATCCAGGACTTATCCTCTCAAGTCTCGATTCCCGACGACGATGACGATGATGAAGAAAATTAGTATAATATTAATTCTTATTTTCAAATTATAATATTGATTCTTATTTTTTTTGTATCTATACCTCCTCTTTTCATTTATGACAGTTTTGTAATATTAATTTGTTCATAATTTTAAAATCAATATCTCATTTATCTATTTATTAACAAAACTGTCTAACATTTTTAAGCAAATAATTAAACTGAATTAATCCTCAAAGATCATAATTATGCCAAGCAAATAGACGTACAAAGACAGTAAACGTTGAATCCAGTCTGCAATTAAGAAAATATAGTTAGTGATATAAGTAAATCAATTCAATTTAAAAATCAGAACTGATTAAGATGTCAAATAAGAAAATATAGTCAATTTAATTAACAAACAAACACAAGAAAGCATAATACTTACCAGTATATTTTTATTTGCATGCGCAACACAAGCCACATATCATCATATCATATATTTAAACACACGACAAATAATTCTCAAAAAATCACAAGGTACATGTACGTTGTATTTTCACTATATAGGCCCAAATAAATAATTTATTAACATGAATATCAATAGATCATATAGTTAAAAAAGGAAAGGATCCCAAATATTTATGCTACACATGTACACAAAAAAGGATTCCAATGATGCTACACATGTACACAAAAGCTACAAGAACAAGATTCATCCAAATGGTACAAATGGAAGGTGAAGCAAAGATATGAAGAGTGTCAACCCAAAAAGGAAAATTTTGCCATTAGAAAGAGAGACTTTTCGCCTTCTTTTCTTATTTCTCCTAAAGTACTGGCCGGACTTAAAAAGCATGCTGATCCTGTTCTTGTAAGAAAGCTCTATATGTCCCAGCTTTTTTGCTTCCTACTTTCTTGTCATATTCCTTCACCTCAAACAAGAAGTGATTATCCTTCCTTAGTTCACGGAACGGCGCCTCTTGATTCCTGTTGCAACTGTTTCTTCAATTCTTCTTCTCCACTCTCTCTCCAGCTGGATCATAATCTCTTCCCTTGCATAGCTGTCACGTTTCCACAAACCCTCATCGATGTAATTATCTGATTCCGGCCTCTTAGCGGCTAACACAATGAATGGAACTCTCCTCGAGTTGGTCTCGATGAACTGCAAGACATCTTTGATTTCGGTCATTAATGATTCTGGTATCAGATCTTCTTCGGCCAGTTGTGTAACATTTTTGCAATGGGCAAAATATCTAAAGGAATGATTTTTGTCCTTCATATATGATCATGAATCCTTTGAAGGTTTCCAATAACTGAAGATAGTATAATGGCCCTGCAAATATTACATAACCTTCAGTTGACAGCTACTGCAGAATTTTGATGCTGACATTTCTAACCACGACTCACATAGTGCATAGGAGACCATCAACCATGATCATGAATCACGTGAGAAGTGAAATTGATGTCTGATAACAGTGCATCAATCATATTGCCACGCTTGTGATAAAGAAAATATGCATTCTGAAAAGAAATCCTAACCTGAAATCGTCAGTGGTGAAATAAGGAGAATCATCTGGCAATCTTCAACATGTCCTTGCATATGGAGTAATGGCTTTAGTTCTTTTCATTCCATAAGATGGTATGGCTGTGTCAATAACAATATGATTAAATCATCATTTATTTACAAATCAAATGCACGTTCACTTCATCAGTTATGGGTAAAAACCTCAGAAGCCTAATATTTTGTGCGTTTGTTAGAGCTGTCACTAACATAGTTTGCAAGAATGTAATGGCCTTAGGACATAACTTCTGGATTGTGTACTGGCCTAAAATAAAGTATGGAGATATTTTATAATCTCAATATCCAACTTTTTTTCCACAGCTAATATTGACCATTGAATTGGAGCTGGAAAAGAATGGGGGGAATTAGATAAAAGTGAAGGTACTATCTGTTTATTTCTCCAAAAAGAAAATCCAAACAAGCAATGTGATTAAAAATCAAGAAATAGAGTCACTAAAGCAAGGTTATGAACATTCATCTAAGAGCATGGTTGAAAAGGGGAAGGAGCAGCGGCCTGGAAGAAATCTACGGCATATATTCCCAATTTAATCTAGATATGCACAATAATGCCACTTAGGCACTCAAAATGCTTTTATTTGTGGAAATGCTTAGTACTGCACTGGAAGATTTAAAGAAAACGCCAAACTCTTCTAATGCTACTGAAAATGTGCAACATATCCTCCAGAGCCAAATAACATTTCAAATGCTAGCAAAAAAATGGAAGAGTCATACAGATGGTACTCACAGATAGCAACAAAGAGCAAAAGAAGGATCCCAATTGCGATATCGGAGATAATTTAAAGGAGATCGCATGAGGTATTCAGAAATCAACAGGATAGCAGAGGTAAAGTAAAACTGAAAGACATAATATATACCAGAGGATATTCAGAAAGCTGTCCGACTCCATCAACTAAATCAAACTATACCAAAATAGTCGGCACAACATATGTTTCAAGACAAAACATTTGGTCTCCAAAATTTAAAGGGCAATTAAGTAGCACATAATCAAAATCACATTAGGGCCAAAACAACAAATGAATAAAAAAACAAACATGTAGCATTTTGCAATCATAATCGCATAATCAAAAGGTCCAATCAGTAATATGTTCATGAAGACAATCATAGACTCATAGCCCTCCTCCGGGTCTTCAACTGGTAATTCATTTATCACTTTCACCATTTCTATTAAATCCACATTCCACATGCTCATTCATCAACAGGACTTTCTCATCCCTAACCACATCGATTTCCTCAAAGACACAAGTCACACAATTGAAAGATATTTGCATTGAGAAAGTATCTCAACATGTCAAAAGTTCGGCAAAATCTAGAAAACAAGGATGGTACTATTCCTGAAAAAAACTTAAAGAGGGATATACACCAAAAAAAAAAAACAAAAAAGAAAGTAGCAGTGGAACTAAAAATTATATAAGAATGGAAGAAGAATAACATAAGGAAAAAATAGAGAAGTTCATTTATTTCTGAAGAGTTGATCATAAGTATGTTTCAATTTGCATGAAGAAATGCAGAGCAAAGGCCTACCAGAGTTAGTCATTTTCATTGTTTGATTGCTGAGACATGTGGTGAACCAATGAAGTATGTGCAACATCATCTAAATCAATTCCTCTATCAGACATTTGATCCCACAGGTTGAGGTTTTCATTGGCATCCCCTTCCTTGCAGACCCCGTGTGCTAAGACATTGTAAGTCACAGAATCAGGAGGAACTCCATTGCTTAGCATTTCCCTCAGAGTCTCAGCAGCCTCTTCCATCCTACCCAACTTGCAGTATCCCATGATTATTACAGTATAAGTTATCTTGTTTGGATGTATGTTAAACGAAGACATCTCCTTCAAGATACTCCTTGCTTCATTCATCTGGCCCAGCTTACAATAGCCACCGATTAATGCAGTGTAGCATACTACATCAGGCTGCAAACCATCCTTTCTCATTTCGTCAAGCAGATATGTTGACTCGTCTACTTTGCGAATGTTGCTCATTCCATGTATTAGAGAAGAATAAGTGGCCGGGGTACGTAAAATACCTTTGCTTCTCATATCTTCAAGGAGTTTGAGGGCCTCTGGTATGTTACCAATCCTAGAGTATGCTCGTATGAGTATGTTATATACAACAGAATTCGGTACGACATTCTGCTCAAGCAACATATCAAAGAAATGTATAGCCTCTTCAAGTTTATCAGCATTGCAATACCCACTTATCATCACTGCATATAAATGAACATCGGGAACAAGATCATTCAAGTTGCACTCATGCCAAAGCATCAGAGCTTCATCCATTTTGCCCTTCTTGCATAAGTTATCTATAATCAAGGTGTAGGTCACAATATCTGGGGAGATTCCTTTCTCAGTCATTTCTTCCTTGACCTTAAAGCCAATCTCCAACCTGTCCTCTATGCAACATCCATAGATTAGTGCATTATAGGTAAAAGAATCCAGCCGAACACCACCATCCACCATGCTCCTGATAATAGATCTAGCTTCCTGCACCTTGCCAACTTGACATAATCCAAAAACAAGAGCGTTTGAGGTCAGAGTATTACAAGCAAATCCTCTACCCGGTAGATCATAATATAGCTTCAAGGCTTCTGAATGATTATGGTTCCGGCAAAGTCCAACCATCAAAGTTGTCAGCAACACATTATGAGGCCTTAAGTTCTTATAGATCATTAACATGGTGTACTTTAGTGCGGAGTCATATTCTATGTTTTTACACAATCCATGAATAACAGAAGTAAAAGTACCTATGTTTATACTTAAACCTCCTTTGATCATCTTTTTTAGGAACTGCTCGGCTAAATCAATTTGATTATCCTTGCAGAGTCCATTTATTATAGTATTATAAGTTACTGAATTTGAAATAATACCAAATAATGACATATCATGCTTTAACTTCAAGGCTATTGCCACATTTCCCATCTTGCAATAGCCGTCGATCAATGTGTTATAAACAACAACATTGGGAGTGAACCCCTTTCCCGCCATCTCTTTCAAGACACAATTAGCTTCCTTGTATTTCTCAAGTTTCATCAGACCATTAATCAGCAAACTGTAAGTAACCAAAGTTGGTTTCAACCCCTTATCTAACATTGTCTCCTTAAGCTGAAATGTCTCTTCCAGTCTGCCATATCTGCATAGTCCATGCATAAGGTTATTATATGTTACAGCATTAGGGTGAACACCCTTGCTCTCCATTTGCTTAAACAGTTTGATTGCCTCCTCAATCTTACCTCCTTTGCACAGTGCATTTATTGCAGTACTGTATAAGTAAACATCTGGCAAAAAATTGTTGGAAACAATAGTGAAAATCTCATAGCCTTTCTCAGGTTCGTCTGCCTTAACAAGCAAGCTCATAAAAAAGTTGCAAGTCTTGAAAGACGGGACCAACCCTCTACTGGCTAACAGCCTAAACACATCCATTGCCACATCAAAGCCCAAATTCCTAAACTCACTAGCATAAACATGCACCAGAATATCAAACCCTCTTATCCCTTCCCTAAATTTCTCTGAACCCAAACAAGAATCACCCAAAACAGTGGCGATCTCCCTGTGCAGATCAACAACATCTCCCCTCCTCAATGTCAGGGGAAACTTTTGATCAATCAACCTTATCAACAGCAAACGGGCAGCTGAATCAAGATTCTTAGAAACTAACAAGTGGAATAGTAGACAATACGATCTAAGAGCGAACCTAAAACTGCAGCAATCGCAGGCAAAGTAGAAAAACTTCAATGCAGTGGAGGGATCAACATTCTTGTGAATTTCCCAGAAAATAGAATCAAATTGGTCAGACGTCAAATGTTTTAGCAAATCGCTACACTGAAACGAATTTAACCTCGGAGCCGATAATATAGAAGACAAAATTTCCTTGTGACGAAAGCGCCGGTCAAATGCAGCTGAAGCGGGCGCCGTGGCCTTGGAATCTGATTGGCACGCGTCTTTCGGTTTAGGTTTTGGCCTTGGATTTTCCGATCTCTGTGAAGGGTAGGGCGAAATGGTTAGCGGTCTTTTAATCGGAGGGAATAGTATTGCGGCAGTGTTGGTGGCGGATGCGGCGGCTTTCTGGACAGCGGATCTTCTCATGTCCATATAACGATTTGGATGTGTCTCGGGAGATAAAATAGTGTGTGAAAAGATGGAGCTCACAGAGATGGTGTGTGTCTGGAAGGAGAGGATGGTGGCGGCGACGCCATTAAAGTGGGGAAGAAGTTTTTTCGGTAGAGGAAGAGAATAGGCCACGAAGAGAGAAAGGGGGGAGGCCCGAGGGGGTGGTTTAACGGGTCGGGTTTCTAAATCTATGAGATCCAACTTCCTGCCTACACTAGGAGGGGTATTGACTATTGAGGGTTTATCAGAGATTTAAACGTTATGACTTGACGTAAATAACCCTAAATTTTATCTACTTTTAATTTGTAGAAGAAAAACAATTATGTGAGAAATTATAAAATATTTTAATTATTTATTTAATAAATTAATAGTTACAACTTTTATAAAATATTCATGTAAAATTCAATTAATCTTACGTAGATGATATATTTGTTCTCATTTCAAATGAATAAATTTTTATTATAAGAATCTAATCCAATTTTATCCGCTCACTTCTTTTCTTCTCAAACTATATTATTTTTAATGATAATAATTTTTAATGTCCAATTAACTTAAGGACATGATTAGATAAAGCTCTGTTAGTTTTACTAATCATTGTCTAATACATGTTCAAAACTATTTGAAAAACAAACTATACGTTTTATATGGAAATTACCTATTATACTTCTCTTTCGATTTAAATTATAAAATCACTTTTGGACATGTATGGTCTTGCTTATAGTTAAATCTACTTTAAATTGTTATAAAGTTGAAAATCTAAGTTGCTTGAAATTAAAAGCATATGTGATATGTTGATAGTTAAACCTATATTTCTTACAAGCATAATACAGTCTTTCTCGAGCTTATCTTTTTTTAAATTAAATAAAATTCTAGCCGAATTTCGAACATTATACGAGTAGTTGTTTCTTACCTTTATTTGAGATTTTCTAATTTATAATGAAGTGTTAGTTGCAATTTAGTTAACCAATATTTGGAGTGAATCGAGTGATGTGCAGCGGAGAGGAGAGACCCTATCTTTCAAAAGTCTAATTTAGCGTGCAGGGTGTTTATTCGGGTTCGATAGGGTATTCAAAATTTTTGGGTACCCGACCCAAAGTTCATAAAATTTAAATAGTGAAATTCGAATTTTAAATTTAGGTACCCGAAGTAGACTTAAGTATTTTCGAAAACCGTGCCAATCGGGATAATTTCAAATTTTTGTATTTTTTTGGATATTTTTCAATTTTTCGGTATTTTGAATTTTCGGGTTTTTCGATTTTTGGTATTAAACTATTAATTAATTATGTAATTTATTAAATAAAATATTAATTAAAAGTGAGATTAAGAATTCTAATTATGTAATTAATTAAATTCAATTAAATAAAGTGGGGTTTTTGGTATTATCCAAATTCGAATTTACAAAAATATTAAAATCCCGTCTTGATCTGAATATCCAATTTTGGATTTTTGGATACCCAAATCCGATCATATTTTGGTTAATACCTGAAATCTGAATAGACACCCCTAAGTGTGCGTGTGTTAGTCTAGTGATAATTGAGTTAATGTCCAAGACAATAAATTTTTGGTTCGAATTCTCTGTTATGTGACTATGTAATTTACATTTAATACAATCCAATTTTAAAAAATTTGCAAATATACACAATATCTTTCATAATGCATGACATAGAATATTCAATTTAATAGTTTCCTTAGCTGCTGCTTGGAACTACACTATATATCATAGTCACATTTCATATCATATGAAAGAAAGGTTGGTTTGGAACTCGCATATCCGTATAACTGCCGGCTATTAGCTTAGCTTACTGCACCACATGTTTGCCAATCGTCACTACACTGGTTGGCTGGTGCATTGACCTTATTATAATAAGATAAGTTCTAGAGGTATGACTCTTCTATTAGAACGCTACATATCTCATAACACGCGGAGCGTATCATTTTTTAAAAAATAAAGTCAGTTTCATTTGTGGTGTTCTTGGGACAATAGCTTAATCTAGAGACGGGAAGTTGGATATTTATTGTTAGTTTAGTCATTGTGTTATTTTAAAGTAGTGATGAATGCATATATTTGGCATCCATGAAAATTACTTTCTATGTCTCATTCAAGATGGTCCTCTTCTTTTTATTTCCTCAATCTGCTTAAAATAAAAAAATATTACTATAAAAAAAAAATGGATCATTTTTGTGGGACAGACAAAACGGCAAAAAGGGACGTTTAGAATAGGATGGAAAGAGTAAGATTTAATTGAGAACTTGTAAAGCCCAGCCCATTGTTTGACTTGTACCCGTTGTATTATCAATTGTAAGGTCCAACGCTTAGACTAGAGATTGAATAATTAAATACAAACAAATAATTGACTCCATTGCATCAATACATAGAATTATGTTTAATTTATTATATTTAATTAAATTACATGTATAAAATGAAATAGTCTATTTAAATTAAAAGGGTAAAAATTAAATAACTAATTTATGGATTAATTAAATTGACAAAATAGATAATAAATTCGAGAGTATAACTAATTTTTCAAAATGTGATTGTCATATCAATTTTCAATTTTTTTACCGTTTATTTTTAATAGCGGTAGTTAACGAATAATAGCACAATATATTCAATGTGGCAAATGTAATATAAAAATATCATTATCATTTAATTTGATATATATATATATATATATGAGATGATTATAATGAAAATAGATCAGCTTGTGTTAACTAAAAATAAATTTGAACCATCCAAATTATCCATATTTTTCATCCGATGGATATAATTAAATTATACACTAATCAATAATCATAGTAAGAGAGAATAAAAAATTCTCTAATTTTAGGAATAAAATATTTGAAATAAGATATATACCAAAATTCTCTTTTAATTTGTATCATTAATCTAAATAATTTAACAATCAAAATTTATTTTCAGTTAATTTATATAAAATCATTTTTATTTAATCTCTTTTATGTATATATATATATAAATATATAGATGCGCGCGGGGACTTGTACCTTAAAATCCGATTTCAAATATAGTAAGTATGGATGCACACGATCCCCGGAAAACAAAGGCTCTCAAAATATTGATCCTTAAAAAAATTTAGGATGCTATATGAAAATAAGTAACTCAAAAATGAAAAAATACCCGCTATTTAATAAACATATGAAAATATTCAATTTTAATCAGTGTAAACCTTTCAAAATTAATCAACACAACATAATTTTTCATTTAAAAAAAAATAAATTATCTTCTACAAGGAAAATTGCCGTGAATTCACAATATATGATTGCCTAAAAAACGATAAGACAAACAATATCAGATTTTCATCGTGCACAAATAAAATAATTATTATATAAAATCACAAAGTGTCATTAATTTATAAATTCAAAATTAAATTTATTTTATTATTAATATATTCATAAGTTTTGATGTGTTATTATAAATTATAAAAAAAAAGTTATTTATAAAAAATACTCTATAGTGTAACTTCAACATTAAAAATACTCTATTTGTAATTTTTATATGAAAAATACCCAAAAGTTTAAAAATACCCTTAAATTTACTATTAAATCACACTTCATTCATGTTATATCAATTTTGTATGAAATCATGTTGTATTTTTTGTGGTATATATATATATATATATTTGAATTGTATATTTAATATTTGATTTAATTGAATTTAATTTAATCAGTACATGATTTTAACATATTATTTAAATAAAAAATCAGGAATATACACAAAAACGAAAATCCGGTCAGTTAAAACAACCGGGTTTTGTTTAAATAAGATCGAATTTTTGTTTTTGTGTATATTCCTAATTTTTTTTATTTAATAATATGTATGTGTGGTGTTGGGTGTGTATAATTTTTGTTTAATTAAATTCGATGTGTATAATTTTAAACATATACCAAATATTTTTTAATTGCAAAAAATAAGAAAATAATTAATTAATACTACATTCCAAAGTAAGATGCAAATCTAATTTAATAAAGGTATTTTAGATAATTTACAATTAAAATAGACACTTTTTCATATGTTTTTTATTAAGTGGGTATTTTTCATTTTTTGTTACAAAAGTAGGCATTTTACCCATAGCACCCTAAAAAAAACTCTTTATAAAATAAAAATATAAATTAAATTAGGTAAAATAAATTAAAGTTATTAATCCGGTTCACTGATCACGGTTCCAAAATTTTGAAACTATAACTTAATCGTCTTCTACACAGTTCAAATTTGGAATCAAACCGTTGATTATGATTACAGTTCTAAAACAACCGATTAAGATCCGATTACAATTCGATTATGGTATTTCCGATTCCTTTAAAAATCTATTTGTATAATTTATTGACAAATAAAATATTCTCGTGTTGATCACGGATGCACAAACTAGTAATATATAAAACACTATGAAAATGATATCTCTTCAAGAATTTGCACAAGGTCTCCCTGTTGTCTTTGCCCCCGCTACGACTAAAATAATAACATAATATATTCATATGAAAATGTTCACCCGTCTGTGGTGGGAGGGATTAATTCACACGCGAATGATGTGACATGTATGTTTTGTAAATAAATATTAATAAATTATTAATATTTTTTATTATTCTCATTTTGCGACTAGAGCTTATGATTAAAGTATAGTTTAATATTATTCAGTACAAAACAATAATAATGATAAAATTAATAAAAACAAAAATTTTAGTGACTCATATGTTAATGTGGCAATATCACATCAACCGTGAACACATTAAGTTGTATCCACCACGAGCGGTGTAGCGATCCTGTATAGCTCCGGTTGTTAATTACGACTTTCAATTCAGTTTGTACTGCTTGATAATGTTATAGTAGTAATGAATACAACAACAGTATAAAAGTATAAAATTGATAAAATGAAGAATCAATTGACTTGAAGTCTAAATACAATGGGAAAACATAATCAATCGAAACCATTGGCGGATCGAGAGGTATTTGAGATTGATGAACATCACATCTAATCAAATAAAAGTTAATTAATTAAGCACAAACTTATAATTAATACTTTAGGGAACAATTTAAGTTGTAAGAAAGACATTAGGACATAGTATATATTTTGGCTTCATAGTTCCACATGATCTTTATTTCTCAAAACGTGAATTTTCATAGATGCACATGATGTGATGTGCATATATAGTGTCGTATTGCAAACATATATAAATTGATAAAATAAGGCTGCGCAGCCTCTGGATTTTTAATGTAGAATAATTTGAATGCAAAGTTGCAAACTATATATATATATATTCAATGTCATGTCCTCTTGTAGACAATTGTCTGATCAATCACATCTCTAAATTGTTAATGTCCTAATTAGGTTTGTCAATCGGTGAGTTTTATCCGGATCGAAATCGAAACCGGTCAAAATCTGCTTATTTTAAAGTTATGGCTTTGGTTCCGGTTCTGGTTCTAGACCCGTACAAACCCTCTCATGATCGGTCCAGACCCGACCCGACCTGTAAGGTACGGTTCCGGTTCTAGACCGGTCCGGCCCGATCATTTTTTTCCATTTTTTTCTTCAATTTTTTTTTATCTTAAAAACAATATTTTATAATATCTCGTGTTACATCCTCGATCGTAGACGAACACTATATACGTCCTAATTTAATAATAAATGTACTCAAACAATAAACATATACTATAATTCGTAAAATAATTATTGTATTTAAGTGATTTTTTAATAATGGTTAAATAAAATAAGAGTGAAATTTCATTATTAAATATTTTATATTTAATTAATTTATTTAGAAACCGAATTCGTTTTAACGAATTGGTGACAAATAATTATATAAATAAAACATAACTCATACTCAATAATACTCATGGGTATTCTTCCAGACCGAAACCATTAATATTTTAATTAACGGTTCGGGTTCGGGTCCGAATCTGATATTCAACGGTCCGGTTTCGATTCTACCCACTTATTAACAAGCCTAGTCCTAGTGAGACTAGAATCCTCAATTTTGTGTATCGTCTATAATAAAATTGGTTTCCTACAAATATATATCCCATCTGGGAGATAGATCTGAATGAAAAGAAAACACTACTCTACTATATTGCATTCACTTCATCTTGCATAAAAAGTAAAAAAAACAAAACATCCATTTTTTACTTTGGTGGTAAAGGCAAATTACAAATTACAAATCAATAGCAAAAAAGAAGCGATAGTTGTGTCTGTGTATTGGTGTAGTAAAAGAAGGGCACTCGAATATGAGATCTATTATATCTGACCTTTTTACCATTAGGAAAATTTTAGATAGTAGTAAAAATTAATTAATAACTAAAAATATAAAAATCAATATCAAGAGGAATTGAACCCTTAAAAGCAATATATATTCTAGGTGATCTAAAATTTCAAGTTTTCCAGTTGAAAAATAAAGCAACACAGTAAAACACAATAAAATTCTTTCTTTCCTTCATGAGAACTGAGAATGAAGCCAAAATTCCTTATTCCATTGGAGTTGGGAAACACCACACCGGTAAATATTTGACTGGTTGAGATCAAAAGAGAGCCGAAATGAATAACTAATTAACTATCGTACTTAACAGGATTAATTCAGGAAACAAAATGATCATCATAAATAAAAATTGACACTCGTTGTTTTTTTCCTTTCGAGATTCTTTTTTATCCAAAAGAAAAAAAATGAGACAGTGCTTAAATTACGAGAACTAAATAACGAATAAATTTTATACTCGAGAATATGAGAAATTTAACAATAATTACTCCATCTCAATTGAATATATTAATATATTAAAGATTTGAAATATTTTAATATAAAGTAAATGAATTTTTTTTATACTTTGATTTATAATACAATTTAAGAGTATATTTTTCAAAATGTAGAATTTGAATTATGTTTTATAATAATCTCTATTTTTATCTATAATATTATGTCTAATTATATTTTAAAAATATATTATAATTATATATTGGGCTATAGCTGCGGCTACAATAGTAGTTACTCCCTCCGTCACAATTAGCTTGGGACACTTTTTTTCAACACAGGAATTAAAAAGTCAAAGAGTGAATGTTGAGTGTATGTTTAAAGTATAAAGTGGTGATAAAAATATATATTATTTAATTTTATATGTGTAATAAAGATTTTTTTTTAAAAAATGACTTAAATTAATTGAGACGACTCGAAAAGTAATACGAATCAAAGTCGCGACAGAGAAAGTATTTAAATAAAGAGGTAGTTGAAGCATGGCAACTCCCCAGTCCCCATAAGAAATAGAGGCCACGTGTGCACTACCATTCAAAGTTCCGCAGTTTCATGCCATCTTTTTTGTAGTTCCATAATCAAATTTACTGCTCCCTCTTTTCATGAGGTATGTTTTTATTTTGACCAAACACTTAAAATAATGCAATAATTTTAGTTGATAATGTATTACTCCCTCCATTTTTTTATAAGTGTCCTATTTTGATATATTTTTTGTTTTTTAATAAGTGTCCCATTTCAAAAATCTAGACAAAAAATGTATCATTTTTCTCATTTTACCCTTATTTAATATTTTTATAATATGAAAGTAAAGTGTATGAATGCATTTATAAAAGTGTGAATATAATAAATTGATGAGGTTATATAAGTAAATGTAATACTTCATTGGTACGTGTAAATAAATGAAATATGACACTTATTAAAAAACGGAGGGAGTATATAGGAGGGAGTATATAGTAAATGGAGAATTTTACTTTTATTAATGATGATGTGTTGCGGTGAGTGAAAAATAAAACCTATATTAATGACACTGTGCAGTGATTAGAGAACGAGAGTCACTAATGGTATTTCTGAAAATAATGTTTCAATTTAAAGATATATGAGTGTAGATTTGTTGCTAAAAACAGAATAAGGAATAAACGCTATAAAGAAATAAAAATTAACAACTTTGGAAAGAAAAACACAAAAGTCGCATGTGCATGGAGAAATGCTATTATATTTTTTTAGTATATATGTTCCTATATATTCTGCTGATATGGATTTGGTTGGCAATGAACATTGAAATGTGATGTTTCAGTTGTCTTTATCAGTTTTTGTTGAATGACTTCTTCTGATTTTATACAAGCAATTTATTTAGTTGTATATCGATGAGATGAGATTTAATAAGTATTATGTATAATTGTTAATCCTTTTACAAAATTTTGCAAATTGTACTCGTAAGCATTTAGAGGGTGTTTGGCTAAGTTTATAAGCTTCTTAAAATAACTTTTAAGTTGTTTAAGAGCTTATAAGCTCTTTAAAAGTGTTTGGCAATTTAAGTTCTTTGAGAGCTTATAAGCTGTAAAAATAAGTAGATTCACCTTAACTTATTTCTCTAACTTATAAACTCCAAGCTATTTAAAATAAATTTAGCTAAACACCTTATTTGTAAAAACACAATCAGTTGAAGTTTAATTTGTTACTAAAAATGGATTTGAAATGGTAAACGGTGAAGTAATTTGTTGCCTATACCTCCAATTCCAAATATAAGATGTCATTTTATGAGAACACAAAAAAGGTAAATGTGGAAGTAATTTATCGCTTCAAGTCCAAATACAAGGTCTATATAAGGCATTCTTTAAAATGTACACAAAATAACTTCCAAAAAGTAAATATATATGGTAATTTGATGAAATAGTAAATTGATGTTATTACCATAAGGTATAATAGAGGATTATACGAAGATATATAGTATGTTTAGAGCATCCAATGGGGGTGGTTTCTCAAAAGAGAGTCTCGATGGTATTTTCGTAAATAAATGGAACTTTTTTTGTGTGGGGTCCACGAATGTTGGAGATGTTGTGTTGGTAGGTAACAGTGAGAGTCTCTCACTTTGGGACTCCAGAGTCTCATACTTATTTTGTTTTTTATGATGTATGTATTTTTTTTATTTTGGATATTTGTTATGTATTAAATTTATTAATTTAAATTAATAAATATGTAATTAAATTTTATTTTATATTTTAACATGTTTTATTGAAATTAAATATTAATTTAAAAAACTAAGAAAAAACATTAAAAAACGAAAATTAAAATAAAAATTACAATAATTAAATGACAACATTCAAATTGAAATAGAAAGTACAATACATAATTTAAAATCCTAACTTAGAAATAGAAAGTACAATACATAATTTAAATCATAACTTAAAAATTAAAATACAACATTAGAATTGAAAATTACAATAATTAAAAAACAACCAAATTAAAAATCAAACTTACTTCTAATTTGAGCACACATCGTGTTGTGTAGCTCGAGTTGCTCGGGGGTCATCCTCGACATATCCTTCAACAAGATCTTGTAATAAGCAAGTCTTGTTGTGTCGTATGTGAATGTTGTAATTGCGTTGGAACTTACCTTCAAAGCTTCCAACGCTTCGTTACAAGGTTGCTCGAAGGCGGAGGCTTTACCCTTCCCTTTTCTTTTTGCAGCCTTCGTCCCCATCGGACGTTCCTCGGGTTCGGGTTGGGCGTCACCTCCTTGGGTTGGGTCGCTCGTGAACCATTCCCCCATATTGTTTTTGCCCATTTTGTTGGCGGGAATGCTTGGAACAACGGGTTGGAATTTTTGCGTGTTTCGCAAAATCTCCCAACAATGTCAGTATTTGAACTCCGACCTTTTGGTTTATTTATACTCCGTCAACGCCTTTTGGTAGATGTCGTGGTCGGAGTTGCCGCTTGCCCATTGATCGGAGCACCGGTTGTAGATGACACAAAACTCCCGGGTCGTATTTTGAATACTACACCAATGACACTTCAATTGTCGGATAGTTCGAGGCTTCGGCTGGTTGCGTTGCCGGTTGAAGGAGTCGGTGATGCGTTTCCAATAGGCCTCAGCCTTTTAGTTGTTGTTGACGATGGGGTCTTGGCTTGTGTCGAGTCAAGTGCGGCAAAGTACGATGTTATCCGCCTCGGTGTAGGCAACATCCACTTTTGTTTGAGCGACACCTTTGGAGTGAGAGAGATCAAGAATCTCGTTTGTAGAATCGTCGAAGGAATCATTCAAGTTGATTCCGTCGAGTCCTCCGGCTCCGTCGAATTGTTGTCGGTCGGATGAAGCGGTTGAGAATGTAGGAGATGGTTGTGAAGCGAATTGGGGAGAGTACGGAGGAAATGGAAATTGAGAGCCGGAATAAGTTTGGCCAGCATAAGTTTGGGCGAGATAAAAAGGAGTAGAGTAGAAAAGATGGTTGAATTGAGAGGGTGAAAATTGAGAGGAAGAGAAAGGAGAATTTTGGCTTTGATAATTCGGAACTCCAGACGACGAATTGTCCGAACTTTGATTATCGGAGGTTCCGCCTTGACTTCAGTATAGAAACTTATTGAATTGCTCATCCATTTTTTTTGGCTAACTTGTAATAGAAATGGTTGAAGAAAGATGGTTGAAAGATTGAAGAATGGATGAAGAGGTGTGAAAATGTGGAATTGAAATAGGGTATTTATAGATGAATTAAAGAATAAAAAAAAACGAAAATTCAAAAAAAAAAAAAATAGAGGCGTGGGAGGCTGCACCGTGCAGCGCCAGAACCGGGCCAGACGCCCGCGCCCGACCGTCCGCGTCGCTCACCCCTGCATCCCAGCTGCCCCCCCTGCCTGGGTCTCCCGCAACCCACCCCGCTGTGGGTGCTCTTATAGTTATATTTTGTAGCTTGTTTCTTTCTAATTTCCTTCTCGGTTTGTACAAGTATAATCTTAAATGATATTTACTACATTCTGCTAAAAGCGACCACAAGAAATTCAATACGAAAATTTAAAAATTAAAGTATCATACTTTAAAAAAAATTTAGTATTAATATTTTAAAGATAAAACTTTTTATTTTTGAGAAAGTGATCACTTTTAGTATAACGACTCAATAAATAAACGTGATCACTTTTAACGGTACAGACAGAGTATAATAGTTGTACACCATTGTAACTAATAGATAGCCTATTGGATGCATATTTATATGTAATAAATAGCTTTCGTGTTGGATAACATACCACTAATTCATAAAGCCTATGAATTAGCTTTCTATTGAATGGAGTTTATTTATTGATCGTTCGGGTTCAGTGAAACATGCTTCGATCGTTCGAGTTCAGTGAAACATGCATCGTTTGAATGAAAGTATGTGTGGAAACAGCGCATGCAGACGTACTTGTCAATGGTAGTTCGTCAGGGGATTTTAAGATGGGGTATGGACTGCGACAAGGTGACCCGCTCTCTCCCTTCCTTTTCATCGTGGTAGCAGAGTGTATTGGAATCCTTCTAAAGAAGGTTACTCTAAAAGGTTATTTCGATCCTTTGGAGATATGCCCTAAAGGACTTAAAATTTCTCACCTCCAGTTTGCAGATGACAAAATCTTTCTTGGAAAAGCATCTATCAAGAATGCTATTTTTCTCAAACGATTTCTAGTGCTATTGGAACTCGTCTCTGGATTCAGAATTAATAAGGGGAAGTCACAGGTGGTTGCTATACGAGCAGAGCCCGTCATTATGGAAGAGATTTCTAGTATCCTCCGATGTAAAAGTGAGTCTCTTCCATTCAATTATCTTGACCTTCGAGTGGGGTGTAATCATCAAAAAGCTAGAGATTGGACTTACATAGTCAAGAAGGTGAAAAACAGATTGAACAAATGGAGTAATTTGAGGATCTCATTGGGTGGAAGGATTACATTGGTGAAAGCGGTGCTCTCATCTATTCCGCTTTACGCTCTCTCGGTTTTCAGGGGACCGAACATTGTTCTAAAAAAATTGATCTCGATTCAACAAGGTTTCCTTTGGGGAGGCGGGATGGCAACCCGGAAAATGGTGTGGGCGAAGTGGGATTTGATATCAAAGGCTAAAGAAGAAGGGGGCTTCAGATTAAAGGATCTTAGGAGCTTTAATAAAACCTTGTTGGGTAAGTGGACTTGGAGAGTTTTGAATAAAAGAGATTCGTTGTGGGTGGAGATCACTCTGGGTAGTAAGCAGATGAGGGGCTGGGAGGGGTTGAGCGGGGTAGAGGTTGTGGAGGTGAATAGGGGTGGCGGGGGATGGTGGAGTGAGATCCAGAAATGCTTGATTGATAGTGGAGGAGGATGGTTGGAAGGTGCCATTGACAGGAAATTGGGTGATGGAGTGGCGACGTCCTTCTGGAAGGACAAATGGGCTGAGAATGAGCCTCTGAGTCGTTTGTTTCAGCAATTGTACGATTTTTGCTTGAATAAAAATGTCTCGGTGGCAAACGGTGGCTTTTGGATTGAAAATATGTGGAATTGGGAGTTGAGGTGGATGATAAATCTTAGAGAGTGGGAAAAGGAGGATCTTAACCGTTTATATGAATTGATTTTTTGCAGGTTTCCGTGTCCTCTAATGAGGGACAGGTGTGTTTGGAAGCTCGAGTCGGGTGGTGAATACATGGTACATAGTGGATATAAACGTCTCATGGAAAGAAAGGAGCATGCGGTGCAAAGTCCCTTAGCATGTTGCAAACTCATTTGGAACAAAGTTGCGGTCCCAAAAGTCCAAGCCACGGCGTGGAGAGTGGTGTTTAGCAAAATTGCAATCAAAATGGAGTTGAAGAGAAGAGGGGTGTTGGCACCTAATATGTCGACCTCTTGTCCTATGTGTGATTACGTTGAGGAGACGATCAATCACGTGTTCGTTGAATGTAGGATATCGTGGATGTTATGGAGTCATTGCTTGGAGTGGATCGGCATCCAGGCTACCCTTCCGAATGTAGTCATGGACAATTTTATCCAGTTTTGCTTCTTGTTTAAAGGTACCAAACTTAAACATCTTATGGCTGCAATTTGGGAATGTGTGGTGTTGGTGATTTGGAAGAGTAGGAATGAGATTGTTTTTAATAATGAAGTTTGGAAAGTTGATAGAATGATGAGAGATATCAAACCGAATGTATGATGTTGGCTAGTCGGTAAGAAGGTCAATGAGTGTGTTGTTAGGAAAAAATTTAGATCTTGGTACTTAAATCCTATTCTTGATGTATAATTTCTAAGCTTAGTTGGTTGATGGGTTGAGTTTGTACGCAGATGATTGTACATGTTGTAGACTTTTTTCAGCCAATATTTATATATATAGTTCCTCTTTTCTAAAAAAAAATAAGACTAATTCATAAACCTATTCCACTTTATAAGGCAAACATGACTGTACCGTAATTCTTACATATTTCTATTCCAACGCAAGAATTAGCTGAAAAAACGAAACATAATAATACTGGAAAATAAGAAGAGTCCAAAATGAAGTTGGAAGGGACTCAAAAACGAAGTTTGCCCACCAATAAACAAAAGAAAAATGAAATAAAAGGACAAAATCAATTTAAATAATATTTCATTCAGCCTGTTAAACTTCACACACTTTTTTTATTGGCACGTTCCACTAAATTTGACATATTTTTGTAAAAGTTATTTCTTAAGAAAAGTGTGGAATAATAACTTTTATCACTTCTACACTAATTTATACATTTTTGTTAATAATCGTGACGGAAAAAAAAATCAAGTTTATTGATACTAAGCGAATAAATAAAGAGAGACCATGGAAAAGCAAAAAACGTGAGCATCCCATCGCGCCTTGTATTACTTTTTGTCATCAAACACTTGAGAAAATTACGTGAGCGTATATAAAAACCGCCACGCAATCATTCATTCTTTCATCACCAAAGCCAAAGCGCACTTTGATTTTCGCAAAAATTCGCGCAGATTTTTCTCCAATGGCCGGGCAATCGAGGAAATGGATGATTCTGGTGGCCACGATTTGGATTCAGGCTTTCACAGGGACGAACTTCGACTTCTCGGCGTACTCGTCGGAGCTCAAGGCGGTTCTGGGGGTGTCGCAGGTGCAACTCAGCTACCTCGCCACCGCGTCGGACCTCGGGAAGGCGGTGGGGTGGTCGTCAGGGGTGGCTCTGATGTGGCTGCCGCTGTGGGCGGTGATGTTCGCGGCGGCGGCGATGGGCTTCGTCGGCTACGGCGCACAGTGGCTCCTCATTACCAACGTAATTACTCTGCCGTATTTCATGGTAACTTCATCTTTCCCACCAATTGGATTAGGTTTTTTTATTTTCTTTATTTTTTTCTTCTTTTTTACAGTTCGATGTCTCAATCTCGTACATTATTCCATTTAAAATTAAATATTAGGTGATACTGATGAATGGTGACTGATGACATGACGTATAGTTTTCAGTTTTGTTTGTAACACAAAATATCTGCTACGCTATCTACCACACTTCTTTAAAGTTTGATACAAGTTTTTAATACAGCTCGATTTTGATTTTGAGATCACATAATTTATTATTTTTGATAATAATTTGTATTGAGTCAAGTTTATTTCATGCGATTTATTATTTTTAATTCAATTATGTGTTGTTTTAATTCAATTATGTGTTGGATATGATGAGTTCACTTATCATGAAACTAAAAATTTTGAAAGTACAGATGAAAACAATATAATGTAAAAAAATTAGTAGGTGTGGTGTGGCTTGTATTTTTTAGAAGATTATTTTTTCTATCTTTTCATGTTTAAATTTATTTATGGCAATTTTATATAAAAACAATATTTAGAGATATTAAAAGTTGTTTAGTGAAATTCTCCATACTTTGTTATTTAAATTTAATATAATTCATTTTTAATAAAAAATTACTCTTGAAATAATTGAATGGAAAAAATGTCTTCTCTCCAACGAAAGATGCATGTTGAAAGTGGTTTCTGACTAGTATTAGAGTAGCTGAATATACTTTTCCCTACTGATTTGAATTAGAAACGCGTTCATCTATTATAATATAAGTGATGAGATTATACTTCTTGGTAACTATAATATTTTATAATACTCTCTCCATCCCTCAGTGTTCGTTACATATAATGTTTGTTAGACTTTAAACTTTCCTTTTATATCACACACACTTCAATTAAATAATAATAACAAGTGAGATTCAAACTTCACAAACTACATTCTTTCACCTAAAGTCAAAATATTACATTAAAATACGTGTCGAATCAAAATGTAACATACATTTGTGCATGGAGAGAGTATATGACTACTCAATTTCTTCTTTTCTACCTTCAAATTTTATTTCTTCTTTTCTATAAATTTGAGTGGACTTAAGATTAAATAAGAGGAGAGTTGGATTCAGCCTGGGCTGATGGCATTGTCAGGTCAAGTAGATGATTCATTCGCAATTAGTGGTAATTGAGGTTAACTAAAAACACTTAATTAGGAATGATAGCTAAACTATATTACTACACACACCTCCACTCCAGTACTTTACTTAAAGCTTCTGGTCTTTTAATAAATTGTTTCATAAAGGAAGGATGCCTCAGTAGTCAGTACATAACAGAGCTCAAGAATAATTCAACATATCTATCAAAGATAAGAGATTCGGATCAGTTGCTAACAGACAAAAGATAGTAACAAAATCCTTCTTCTTTAACTTCCATTATTCTTCTTGGTGTGAGGAAATCCTTACATAGCCCTAAATATCTTCATTTTTTGGTAGTTTTGAATACCAAATTTTCGTTGCAGGTATTTCTACTCTGCTTATTATCTGGATGTAGTATATGCTGGTTCAACACAGTCTGTTTCGTTCTTTGCATAAGGAACTTCCCATCTACAATGCCGCTCGCTCTTTCCCTCACAGTCAGCTTCAATGGATTAAGTGCAGCTCTCTACAACCTCGCAGTGACGTCACTCAACCCTTCATCCTCCGCCGTTTATCTTCTCCTCAACGCTCTCGTCCCCCTCCTTGCATCCCTTGTGGCTCTAATCCCCATCCTCTGCCAACCTCCCCTCGACCTTCTCGACCCCGATGCTGTCAAGCGAGATCAGTTCACTTTCCTCAAGCTAAACTCGCTAGCCTTCGTCACTGGCCTATATCTCCTCCTCCTCCACCCCTCGGATTCACTCTCAGCCCGTTTCCTCTTATCCGGTGCCATCTTTCTCCTCATCGTCCCTTTAGGCATCCCTGGCATTCTATACGCCCGAGAGTGGTTCGACAACACGATCTACTCCAGCTTCCAAATCGATGGCTCGGGGTTCATTCTTGTTGATGTTGATGATCTTGAACTGCACAAACAGCTCCTTACTAGACAAGACAGCAGTGCAGAAAATGGGCTGGCGTTCTCTGCTGATACCGGTGGTGCATCAGCTCATGCCTTGTCTATGCAAGATCTTGGTGGTGGAGAAGCTTGTTGGTGTAACACGGTTGTGATTAAAGACCAGCTGGTGATGCTCGGACAAGAGCATAAAGCGCGAGAGCTCGTTCGAAGGTTGGACTTCTGGCTATACTTTCTAGTATATTTTTGTGGAGGGACTTTAGGCCTTGTGTACAGTAACAATCTTGGGCAGATTTCTCAGTCACTTGGGCAAAGTTCAATGACTTCGAAGCTCATAACCATATACTCTTCCTTCTCCTTCTTCGGCCGCCTCCTATCCGCTGCTCCGGACTTCATTCGAACGTGAGTATGCAACACAGTAACGATCCAGTTCCATTTATTAGCATAAACTTTCAAACTAAATCTCATAATTTTCCAGGAAGTTTTACTTTGCAAGAACTGGATGGCTAGCCATTGCTCTCCTACCCACAACAATCGCGTTTCTTCTTCTTAGTGCAGCTGGAGCCAATAGCCTAGTAATCCAAGCAGGAACAGCACTGATTGGGCTGAGCTCGGGTTTCATATTTGCAGCTGCAGTTTCAGTAACATCGGAGCTCTTTGGGCCGAACAGTGTAGGCGTGAACCACAACATTCTGATCATGAACATCCCTATCGGGTCTCTTGTCTACGGCTTCCTTGCGGCGACGGTATACGACTCAAACGCCATGCCCGTTGGTGGACTTATGGGAGAGACATTGGTGTGTATGGGGAGAGACTGCTACTTGTTGACATTTGTGGGGTGGGGTTGCATTTCTGTTGTTGGAGTAGCCTCTAGTGTGATTTTGTTCTTGAGAACTAGACATGCTTATCACAGATTTGAGCATAGTCGAAGATCAACGATACTGTCTTAGTTGATCCAGTGAAGATTATTGGATCATAGGGAACAGGTAAAAATCCTCATGTTAATTCCCTTTTCGCAAAATAGATACTCAAATTTTTCATAGAAATTAGTGGTTAGTATTAATATACAACCATAAATCTTGAAATGTATTTCTTTATCGTCTTATGAAAAGGTCACGTCCAATTGGACTGAAGGCCCAAGATTAACTTTTCATATTGCTTTAACACTTGGGCCCAAATACATATCGCCTCCACATGCTATAAATAAATGCGTAATTTTAAACATAGCCCTCGTTTCTCTCTTTATAACCCCTTTTCTATATTAAGTATAAAAATAATAGAAAATGTACAATAATATCCTTGTAACATTAAATTAAAATAATAAAAGAAAAAAAGGAAAATTATTAATAGCACTTCATGACCCCGTTCAGTTATAAAAATTTATATAAATTGATTCCTTTCAATTTTATACCTCAGAATTATATCTACCTCGTTTATCCCTCCCACCTTTTGAATCGCTTTCGGCACGATATAAATTAAAAGGAAAAATAAGAAAATAAATAAAATGTGTTTTTGGTCTATGATTGAAATTTGATTTTAGAGTTTTGGATATTCAAGGGTTACCGCGATAAGAAGATTGAGATAGTGATGGTTGAATGATCATCCACGTAAATAGATTGAAAATTTTAGATAAGAGATTTTAAAATTATAATTTTAATAGTGTTCTGATTTAGAACAGTACGATGAGTAGGGGGAATGATTGGCCAAAATTTTAAGAACATAGAAGCCACCGAAAATTACATCCCCAAATTAATTTCCCATAGATGGTGGCTACGAGTTTCTGTAAAAAAACTGATATTGATGGCTATGCAGTATCGATTTTATTTTTTTGTAATTTTAAGTTAGAACCTAGAACCTGTAAGGATATAATAGTACATTTATTAATAATTTAAAAGAAAAGGCTATAACACAGAGATTTGAGGCTATATTTAAAATTATCCTAAATAAATTACATAATGATAAATGATCAAATCCAACATTTTTATAATCTAATTGTGAATAACTCACAATTTGTTGGCGCCAAAGAAACAGTACTAAAGTTTATCTTAATTAAATTTATTGGTATGTCATGTAATTTATGTAGTGTCGTTTTTATGATTTCAACTGAAATATGAACTTACAAATTTCACATTTATTTTCATATTTTATTTGATTTTGACTATAATGATTTATCAGTTTTCTTCATAAAAATATTGAAATTAAATAAAAAGCACTATTAATATTCATTCTGATGTATCAAAAAGAATTACACAGGACATGTAAGTGAAGGGTAGAATCTTGTTATTCCCATCAACATCGTACTACACTATTTCAGGATATTATTATTAACGAAATCATCATATTCAGAAATAAATAAGAAATCGTAAAAACCTCTGAAGTAAAGAAAAAACAATAATCTAAGAGTAGTTACAAAACGTCTCATTCTTGATACAAAGAAATAATCTCTCATACGCCAACGCCATCTTCCTCGCCGTGAACATCGCCGCCGCATAATCTCTGCATGCCCTCCCCCTCTCCGCCAGCCTCTCCGACCCCTCCGCCGCCGCCGCCTCCAGCGCCTCGTACAGCGACTCCACGTTCGGCGAAAACATGAACCCAAACTCATCATTCACCACTATAGTCCCTTTTATACTCGGAAACCTCGACGCCATCACCGCCTTCCCGCTTAACATCGCCTCCATCAACGTCAGATCTAGCCCCTGCGGCCGCAACGTAGGGTTCACAAAGACGTCGATCGCGTTGTAGAAGCCTC
Organism: Leonotis leonurus; assembly: GCA_026898415.1. NCBI lineage: Eukaryota > Viridiplantae > Streptophyta > Magnoliopsida > Lamiales > Lamiaceae > Leonotis > Leonotis leonurus. The sequence continues at coordinate 5,277,967 of JAPKLX010000004.1, forward strand.
TCAATTCCGATGGATTCATCGATCCCAGCACTATCACTTGTTTCCCCAATTCCTTGTACCTCTGCATCCACGGCCCAGAACCGGCGACGACCAGGTACGCGCCTGAGTTCTTCTCCTTCAACATCGAGAAAGCTTCGTATAGTAATGGGTGGCCTTTGTCCTTCACCAATCGCCCTGCGACGCCGAGGACTAGGGTCGCGTTTTGAGGGATTCCGATTTTGGTTCTAAACTGTTGTCCAAGTGCGAAATCGTGGACGAATTCGTCCTCGTCGACGCCGTTGATGATGACGTGGACTCGATTAGTGGGGATTTGGTACACGTCACGCAGCATCTCGCCGCAGCTGTCGCTGATGGCGACGTGGTGGTGATAGTGAGGGAAGAATCTGATCTCGTTTAGGACTTTGGGGATCATGAATTGCAGGCTCTGGTTGAAGGCGGGGCTCATGGCTTCGCCGGATTTTCGGGTCAGATCTTGGTAGATGCTAGATTGGACGCTCTCGAGGGCGATGCCGTGCCACGACACGGCGAGGTTGCGGAGCCCACGCGCCAACCAGAAAGGCAGCGCCACGCTCTCGGAGTGGATGACGTCGAAGGGTTGCTTGCGGTTCTCCTCTTCGTACTGCTCCCACGCTTTGTTGTACCGCCACTTCTCCGGTTCGCCTTCGTGAAAGTGGATGATAGGGGAAGTGGAGGTGGTGGCGGGTGGGAGGGGATGCGCGGAGGGAGAGGTGAAGACGTGGACTTGGTGACCGCGGCGGGAGAGGGCGGTGTGAAGGGTGTGGGCATGGCGCTCCATTCCGCCGGGGACGGTTGTGGTAGGCCACTTACGGGAGAAGACGGCGATTCTTAGAGTCTGCGGCGGAGGGGGGCCGGAGTGGAAGGAGAGCTTGTTCCATGAAAACTCGGCACGGCGGAGGTCACCGGAGAAGGGATTTTGGGTGGAGCAGAGGTTGTTGGAGATGATGTTGGAAGGGGTGTGGAGGAGGAGGAGGGCGGGGATGGTGAAGACTACGATGAAGAAGAGGGTGATGGCGAGGTTGGAGTGGAGATTGATGAGAGGTTTCTTAGCCTTGGCGACGGCGGCCGTAGCCATTGTTTGAGTTTGGTGGTGGTGGAGAATGAGTGTTTCATGAATGGGTGTTGAGTTTTGTGAGGGAGGAGGGGAAGTTAGGCGAGGATTGAAGCAAATTGCATGTGTTGACGCCCCATGTGACTCTCAATTTCTTATCTTTCACACTATTTGACTTTCTAATATAAATCACCTTATTATATAATTTTTAGTTTTGTGGCAAATTAATTAAAACTTGGGTGATGCTGGAACCATTAACACTTTAAGTAACATTGTACGAATCTGATTGAAGTCACTTTTTTTATAAGCAAGCCATATGTTAAATTTGTGTCATTTTGTATTCCGCATTTTTTTTTCAATTGTTAAATACATTCATTTTAGAGATCGCTGATACGATGGATTCAAATTGGGTGACGACATATATTTTCATATGTATCATTAGATGCGCTATTAAAATTTAATGAAAATAATTATAAAAATAATATTTATCTATTAGATTTTGGTACAAATCCATATAAATTGATGGGAGCCGACACCATATGAATAGAGTATGATGCATGGTTCAATTCAATAATATAATATTAGTCATGTTACTGGTAGCAGAATTAATTAGGTACAGCTCCACAAAGTTCGAACAACTTAACAATATAATACTGAATTAATTTAAGATGGTAGACTTTCTTCACTTCACAATCCACAACCATCCAAGTCAACGGCCAAATTTGCCCTAATTAGACGCGTTTGAGGTGCAATTTTGACCAGTAACGTGAGCATTTATCTTATTTTCCGAAGATTGTTTTTATGGTGCAAAATTTTGTGATTTATCCCATGTTTTCTTTTGAAATTGGCAATTTATTTTCTTCCATTTTCTTTTTTCTCCGTGATAATTCAAATATATAAAGTTCGTCCGACTATTTCAATGAAGGAAAACCCTTGGTTTTTATGGTAATTAGAAATTCTCATCCGTGCGATGCACTAAATGCTATTTGCATGATTTTTTAAATATGTATAAGTAAATTATTATTAATAGATATTTGTATAATTATTATTGCTAAGTTCTTTTAATTCTTTTAATAAGTGAATTATAATAACATAAATTTCTATAATTATTATTGTTAAATTATTTTAATTTTTTTAATCTTTTATTAAGTGAAAAAATGAATGTACTCCTTCCGTCCCATCGATTTGGCATGCTATTTATTCAAATGAATCTACTAAAGTAATGAAACGTGTTAAATCGAGTGGTACAGAGGGAATAATTAATTGTTTGTAAATATGTTATCTTTCAATAACAAATAAAATACGTAAATATAATATATTAAATACTTGAGCGGCATATAAAATATGTAAATATAATATATTAAATACTTGAGTGGCGTATAAAATATGTAAATATGTTTACGGGCGTGCATGCACCACATCACACAATTGTTATAATTCAATAAAATATTATTAAATTATAATCTTAATTTAAATATCATATCTTAATTAAGTAATAATTATTTATTAAATTAATTAACAAATGATTTAATTTAGAATGTTAATTTTGTTTTTCATAAGATAAAAAGCTACGCAAATTACACAAACCCAACACTGACTTCTACTTCCCCAACGGTGAGGCATCATTCTTCGATGTGATGGTGATGAAGATGGCGCTCGGCTGCTCGCTCATGCCGTTCTACGCCATGGTGGGGAGGTTGAAGAGTGAGGAAGAAGGTCAGATTGATATCGACCAAAATGCCGAGGAGTGTTGTTCACTCCGATGGCTCTATCGATAATTACGGCGATTCCGCCCTTAATTTGGAGCTTCATCGCCGCCTCATTGGTGTGACCAATTACACTCTCATCCCAAGAGAATTGAACGATGTAGCGACTATTTACTAAATACATAAACCTCAAAGTTGAGAGATAAACTGTATCGCAATGCAGATTTAGCCTCTTGAATATTTCCTTCATCAAGCTTTGCTTCAACTTCACAGGTTTCCTTGGAGACCCATTGGCAACAAATTGCCTTATGGAGGACCCCGTCGCACCAGAGTTTTCGCCACCTGTCATCTCTAATCGTAACCTTCTCTCACCAGAGTCCACGAAAACAACAGTTTCCCATCACCCCTGCACTTCTTCCATATGAATACAATCATAACAAAAAAAATCCATTCAATCTTCTACATTTTGAGGAAAATAAACAATCAATAAAGAAATGCACTCAAAGTCAAATGCATAATGAACAATTCAAATCGTACCCATCCAATTTTTACAAGCATTAAAAATTTTCGTTGTATAGACGTTGCGAGGCGGCCTTTCGATCCCTCTTGATATAGCTTTTCTTCTTTTTTTTGGACGTTGGGAGTCGGATGTGTTGACGGATGCTAGATATTGACGACCCACCCACCTCCATAAAATTTGATGCTAGTTGCAAAAATTGAACATTAACTTCATCATCGGAATCAAAGGAAGAAGACATTTTGGAGATGAATATGACAGATAATATAAATGAACTGTGGATGAAGATGTATGAAAAATTGAGCCACCTGCAGCAGCACTTCCGGCGGTGACTCTTGAGGCCAGCGCCTGCCTCACATTCCAGAGCCCGAGCTCTCGCGCCCCGACGCCGCAGCGGCAGCCTCCCTCGTGGACTCTCGAGGTCGCCTACCCGTCGCTTGTTCGGTGGCCTCCCGAGCTACCCCGCTGGGTGCTCTTAACTATTTACTTATCCTCAAAGCCCAAATAAAATACTTGCAATTAATTTATTTACAAGCTCAATCATATTAAGAGAGTTAAGGAGTAAATATCATAGGTTGACTAACTGGGTACGTCCAGATGCATCAATTTGGGTAAATAACATATATTGTGGCATTAATTGTGTAGCATAAGACTTCTTTAAATAAGCCTTTGCTCTTAATTTCCTTTTTCCAAAATTCAAAGTGTCTTCGTATCGTATTTCCATGTTCGTTACTTTTTAATTTTTTAAACAAACTACAAATTTGGTAGGTTTTGTTAGTAATAATCGATTTTTTCTAGATGATATGTATATTTTAAATATTTTATTGCAGTAATAATCTAAGCTCAATATTTTATTTTGTCTGTTGTCCATACATCTTCTTTATATTGCGTTGTCTCCTCCTTTCTCCTTCTCCCTCTCTCTCAGTCTCCTTTCTACAGCCAACCAGAGAGAGACACAAAACTAAACAGAACTCCGAACTCATTTTATTATTTTTTTATTTATTCTTATTTTCTCTCTTGTAAGCCATCATATTCAAATGACAACAATAGAAGCATTCAAACTCCTGCATTTTCACGAAACTAAACCATAAACCATGAAATGCACCCAAAGCCCCAATTTAGCAGACAACAATTCAAATTGCAAAAGCTTTTACTGAGTTTCATGAAAACAATTCAAGTTTTAACATTTTAATCACTTCTTAACGTAATCTAGGTTAGATTCAAATTAAATAGATTGTAGTAAATGAACGAAATAAAATTTCTCAAATCTGAACACGAAGGCTGAAAAAATAAAAAATAAACAAAAGAAGAGGAACGCCAAAAGTATAGAATTTACAAAAAAAAAAATGATTTGCAAATGCTTCTTGTTTACCTTTGTCAATGCAGTATTCTTCAATGTACAATTATGAGGAAAAAAGTCCAAAAAGAGAGAGATGTAATAGATCAAAAAAAATTAAGAAGGGATTAAAAGGAAATGGTGCAGCCGTGCAACAGTATTTATTTATTATTTTGAAGTACTTATTTGAATAGTTGTATACTATTTCAAGAGGCACAAAGTAACTAAAAAAAACTGAAAGTTTATTTTTATATATTAGTATAGATTAGTTACACTTGAGAGTCACAAAGGATACCAACTGCAATGACAAATATCTTGTTTTTTAATCCATCACATTCACACGTGGACACGTACGGTACAAACTGATGTAAGTACGTAGTATGAACTAGTTAAATTGTATCGATATGTCATATGGCATATGTAGACTTGTACTTGGTAGGAGATAAATGAGATATTTCCAAAATAGAATAATTCAGAAAAGTATTAGCTCTAGCTTTTTACCCCTTTATTTTATCAGAAAAATCGATAGTAGTAGTTGTTGCACTTTGGAGTTTCTCATTTGTGTTTTGATATATACATAACAGAATAACCCCTTCCTTGCTTGAGATACCAAAAATTCATGCAGCCCATTTGGGCTTAATGTTAGAGGATTTGCCAATTCACACTTTGTTTGACTCCTCTCTTATGAGATCGGGTAATCGGTAGAATGGAATGGAGGATGAAATGAAATTATCGTTCCTTACTCCATTACATTCATTTGCTTGTTTTCTTTTATAATTAGGAATTATCATTCCATTGAAAATCACTATTTCCTTAAGATTGAGATTAGTCATTCAACCACAATCACAATGTATTAGTCATTCTTACATTATTATATAATTGTTTTTATTTTTTATTTGGATAAAATTAATTAAAATATTTGTTGATTTGTCAATTTTACTATACACCACACATCTCCCCCTACTAAAAAAAATCTTAAATTTTTTTATAATATTTACAAAATCATTTTTAATAAAAATATTTTTAGAAAGATTAATTGAATGATATAAATTATATATTTTTAACTTTGTGGATATTGTTTATTTCTTGCAGAAAATGAATTATTTTATAATTAAAAATTTTCAATCTCATTTAGATTTTATTCCTTTGTAAATTTTAATTATGATATTAGAATAAAGCTACACGTTTTAGTGGGTGCGGACAAAATTAACAAATAACCAAACTCAAATATTTGATTGGTTCGGTTATTTTAGTTTGGTTCAATTTTATTTTTGAATCAAATTTTAATATCATTTGAATTGGATTTAGACAAAAGTAAGTTGATATAATATTCAAAAAATGAAATTATTTTTAATACTAAAATATAATTTATTTTTATTAATTAAATTTGTTTCATCATACATATTTTTTTATTTTTTTTCATTATATTTATTGTATGTTTAAAAATTTTAAATTATGTAATAAATTAAATGTGATTATCTATTTATTTTTATTTTTATCTTTTCTATATTTACAAAAAGTAATATTATGAAATTCAATAAATTTTTAATGTTTATTATCATTTGAAACTTGAAAACTATTGAAAATATATGTGAATGATTTAATAATTTAAATATACTAATTATAATTTTAAATTTTTTAGTACATGAGAAATATTGAAAAGATATATGAGTGATTAATTTTTCATATATAATTAACTATTTTAAAAATTGAATGAAATTAGTTACAAGATAAAAATATTTGGATAAATCGAACCAAATCAAAATAAATATGGTTAATTTGGTCCAATTGATTTTTTTTTGTTGGATTTTTTTTCATTTTGTTTGGTTTGAATTTTTAGAAAAAAATTAAACCATACATCCGAATGTTCATTCCTATGTTTTATAATTTTATATTGAAACATTTTTATTTGAATTATTTTGGTGCATAAAAAAACAAAAGAAAAATAAATAAAAAAATTAAAGAAATTCAACAATCAAAAGAACAAAAAAAAAGAAAAACAACAAACTTAGTTAGAATATTAAAAGTATAATTCAATAATACAATAAAAATATAATTTATTCATTCACTTTATTGTAGATATCAATTATAAAAATTAAATTAACAAATTAATTATCATTCCACATTCTTAATCCTAATACACGTCAAGCATATAAATTGATTAACATTTTCATTCAATATTCACCATTCAATTCCTACCTTATTTCATTTCATCCAATCAATCACCTCCTAAATCATTTTCACTCACATACTTGTTAATGTCCATTATAAATCTTGTCGTTAATGATAACAATAGATTTATGGAATGAATTAAATGAGAATAAGTGCTTAACTAGGAATTAAGAATTAATTTAAATCGTAGATCTACGTAAAATTATGGTCCAAATTAAATTAAGTATATATCAAATTTATGCATAAAATGCATTAAAATTATGATGCATTAATTAATACATAAAAATGCATCATCATAATATATAATAAAATATTACGTGTAACGCACCAAAATAATACGTAAAATGCATAAATTTTAGTTCTGATCTAACACTTGATTGTCACCAAATCCACCTATAGATTATCAAACTGTTTCATTTCATGATGTATTTTGTCCTTTTATTCTGAATTAGACATTTCTATTTTGCTTTATAAAAGTGGATAATTATGTTTAGGGAAGAGATCAAATGAGAACTAATCCTTAGATAGGAACTAAAAATCAATCTGAACCGTTTGATCTTTGTATAATCTATGGTCCAGATTAATTGTGCATTAAGTTTATGCATATAATGGATTGAAATTATAATGCATTGATAAATGAATAAAAATGTATTACTCCCTCCGTCCCGCTAAAAGCGGCCACAAGTGAATGGGCACGAAGATTAAGAAAGTAAAGTTTTGTGTGTTAAAAAGTAGGAGAGAGATATTTTAAAGGTAAAATTGTGTTCTTTTTAGGAAAGTGGCCACTTTTAATGGGACAACACAAAAAGGAAACGTGGTCACTTTTAGCGGGACGGAGGGAGTACCATATTATTCCCTCTGTCCCACTCAAGTTGCCCCAAAAGTTAATAAATCACTCACAGTTTTGGTCAAACGGGTCCATCTTGAATAGGACGAAAGAATTATTTAATAAGATTTACATGTAATGTATCAAAATAACGTGTAATATGTATATGTTATGTCCTATTTAATAAGTCGAAAAATAAACCCAAGGGCTAGAAACTTGTTTATGAAAATAAATTTGAATTTAGTATTTGGCTTGACAATAGCCAACAAGAAGTGGTCAAAGTGATACAAAATATTCAAGGACCAAGCAAAATGTAACAAAAACTGAAAAAAGAGTTGAGACAAACCAATTACCGTATAGAGAAACCTCTGCCCTGAAATAATAATCCTTAAAAACAAGAATCAAGAATTATCAAAGCAAACCAACAAATTACTCGCGAATTCACATAATTGAGCTGCTCTTCGTTCTCGTTGCGTCTAAAAATGGCCGATTTGTTCTCGGATAGCGACGAAGACAAGGCGGTGGAGGATCTCCTAACTCAGGCTATGGACGCCACCGTTCTCGAGTAGGACGCCGCCGTCAACTGCGCCGGATTCAATGACGACGGCCTCCCTTCTCATCTCGAAACCCGCTTTCGGAAGCTCAAATCCTCCCCTTCATCGGCGCCGAACCCCACTTCACTGTCGACGAATAGCTTCAATCTTTCACACACTCCAGAATTCAAGAAAAGCGGCACTTCAAATGAAGCAAGAGCTTCTGTTCCTGATGAAGAAAAGTCTGCAGACAAGAATGACGAAAAGATGCCCACCATGTGCTCCACGAAAAGCCCAGATGAAAAGAGCTGCTTATCTGGTACCGAGACTCCATCAATATCACCTTGTGGAGAAATCCCACGAGCAAAAATGAATAAAGATGCGAGGAGATCGATTAAATCGCCGTCATTTCTTTCTTCTGATGGTTTTTTCGGTAGGTCGGTTTCTCCTCCGGCTAAAAGCGGTTGCCTTTTTGTGTTCTTGGAAGAAAGTATCAAGGAGAAAGAGTAATAAAGGAAACAGGAGTTTGGATTTTGGGAACGATGAGCTTTTATCTGATTTGGGTGATTTTTCCATTAGTAGTAGTCAGAGAAGGATGATAAAGAAGGCTATGGAGGAAGAGGAGAGGATTTCTAGGTAGGCTGAAAAGATTGTGAAGTGGCTAAGCAGGCTTCTGCAAGGATGGAAATTTCTGGGATAGAAGATGAGCTAAGTGATGATGACAATTGACAATGCTAAGTTTTAAATTTAATGGCCTCAGTTTCACTTCTACGTTTATACATGCAAAATGCATATATATTAGTACTAGACTAGGTTATTACTACCTCTATCCCTATAAACTTGACATATTTTTCCAGAAAAACACTCACAATCTCTAAACCGTATGTTGTATTTAGCTATCTCACTTGAATATTCATACAGTGAATGATTGAACTATGTGCAGTTAAGATACTGATCCAACACATTATATACTCCCTCATGAACTTGATCACTGCCTTAGAAATTAATGAGCTAGATCCAAAATGGATAAACCAATAGCAACAACAGTCCAACAAACTATGTTAAAAACTTTGCAGAACTGCTAGCCTTTAACTTTTACTACTTAACCCAATGAGAATAGATGTGTTTATGTAGTCATGCTTCTTAATACATACTACAATACAAAGTGGAGATTGTATGCTTGCATTCTGGGGGCTACTAGCACTTGGTGAAAGCAAAAGAGACCGTCAGCAAAAAAAGAAGAAGGAAAAGAATTGTCGATTGGGCCGGGCTGACAACTCAATAGATTGAGGCCCAAATTAACATGGATCAACATGTTTCACATTGTATATGTGTGGTGTGGGCACAAGCACAAAGAAAGAGAGGAGTGTTAGGTAACTAACTCCCAATTGCTTATCTAACTCAACTAACTACCCACTACCTTCTTAACATTAATATTTATACTAAGAATTAACTAACATAAACCTCATTTTTGGTACAATAACTCACAAACTAAACTAGTGCACCATCTATATAAAGTTGTAGTACCATACAAGCAAAAGAAGATTAAACAAAGAAAATGGTGAATATGCAAATGCAATAGTAGTATTAAATGTAAACATCAACTGTACTGCGCCTTAACGCAATCATTTATTGTTCATCACCAAACACTCTAACACACTCTATTTCTCAATTCTCACCAACCTCACCTCATAGCTCCATACCCAACGAACTCAAAAGTTAAAACTACATTGCTCCGGGAATTGCCGCCCCGAAGCTCAGCGTTCTTCGCCAACCACAATGACCGGGGAATCGGGGAAATGGTTGGTTCTGGTGGCGGCTATCTGGATTCAGGCCTTCACAGGTACTAACTTCGACTTCTCCGCGTACTCGTCGGAGTTGAAGTCGGTTTTGGAGGTTTCGCAATTGCAACTCAACTATCTCGCCACCGCGTCGGACCTCGGGAAGGCGGTGGGGTGGTCGTCTGGGGTAGCGCTGATGTGGTTGCCTTTATGGGCGGTCATGTTCGCGGCGACGGCTATGGGGCTCGTCGGCTACGGCGCGCAGTGGCTCGTCATCACTAACGCGATTACGCTGCCGTATTCCGTGGTTAGCTATTCTAACCCAATCCGCTAGGTTTTGAAATATGAGATTGCAATTATGCTTAATCGAGGGAAATGACACGCTATTTTATCTTCAATGTTATGAATTGTCTTGAACATTTGTGTTTTTCTTATTATTCTCGTGCATTTGTTTAGGTGCTCTTTTTCTGAATTTGCATTTGAAAACATTAAAATGCACTCAAGGCACTTGCAATGCTTCTTTGTGCATGAATCTTCTGACTGAGTTGCTCTACCCTATAATTTTAAATATCCATAACTAGACTTGGCATGAATAAATTGCTGTGCCAGCGCTTGTGCGTGCTTACTGTTTGGTGATGGACGTCATTCAGCCCTAACTTTATATTGTAGGTATTCATACTCTGCTTCTTAGGTGGATGCAGCATATGCTGGTTCAATACAGTCTGCTATGTTCTATGCATAAAGAATTTCCCCTGTTCTATGCCACTCGCTCTTTCCCTCACAGTGAGCTTTAACGGCCTAACTGCAGCTCTATACAACCTTGCAGTGAAGTCACTCAACCCATCATCGTCCGCCGTTTATCTTCTCCTCAATGCTTTGCTTCCCTTCTTCACATCAGTCGTGGCCCTAATTCCCGTCCTTCGCCAACCTCACTTGAACTCTATGGATTCTGATGATGTCAAACACGAACACTTCACATTTCTCAAGTTGAACATGTTAGCTGTTTTCACAGGCCTATATCTCCTCTTCCTCCATCCATCAGATTCATCAACGTCCCGCTTTCTCTTATCTGGTGCCATTTTCCTTCTGATCCTCCCTTTAGGGATCCCTAGAAATGTCTGTGCAGGAAAGTGGTTCAACCACACAGTTTCCTCTAGATTTCTTCATGTTGATGCTGCTGATGATCTCGACATACGTAAACAGCTCCTTAGCCATGACAGCAGCTTAAATAATGGATTTGCCTACTCTGCTGATATGGTTGCACTTGCACCAACTCGTGTTTTTGAAGAGGGTAGTTCGTATGAAACAGTGAATGCAAGGGACGAATTAGTAATGCTTGGAGATGAACATAAAGCAGGAATGCTCTTGCGGAGGTTGGAGTTCTGGCTATACTATGTTGCATATGCTTGTGGGGGAACTATAGGTCTTGTGTATAGCAACAATCTTGGGCAGATTTCTGAGTCACTTGGGCATAGTTTAATGACCTACAAGCTCATTGCCATATACTCTTCCTTCTCCTTCTTTGGCCGCCTCCTCTCTGCTGCTCCAGACTTCATCCGAACGTGAGTAGGCACAGCGCAGTACTCAAGTTCCATTTTCTACATGATCTTGTAAACTCTGCTGAAATTTCAAATTCAAACTAAATCTCATAACTTTTGCAGGAAGGTCTACTTTGCAAGAACGGGTTGGCTGGCTATTGCTCTCCTCCCCATGCCAATCGCCTTCTATCTTCTCGTTGTAGCCGGAGGCAATGCCCTTGTGATCCAAGCAGGAACAGCATTGATTGGGCTGAGCTCGGGCTTTATATTTGCGGCTGCAGTTTCAATAACATCAGAGCTCTTTGGGCCGAATGGTGCAGGTCTGAACCACAACATTCTCATCACCAATATACCCATTGGATCCCTTGTCTACGGCTTCCTAGCTGCAACGGTTTATGACTCTAACGCTGCACCTGGTACGGGCCTCGTGGGTGAGACGTTGGTGTGCATGGGCAAAGAATGCTATATGTTGACATTTGTGGGGTGGGGTTGTATTTCCGTTGTGGGAGTAGCCTCTAGTGTGATGTTGTTCTTGAGAAGTAGGGCTGTTTATCACAGATCTGAGATAAATCGAAGATCGACTATATGTCTTAGTGAGTTATATAGAGGATAGAGGAAAAGAGATTGGATCATAACAGTTGATTCTTGCTAATGTAAAAAAGTTATTTAAGGAAAAATTTGAACACACGTCGCTTGGATTAGGAGATGGAATGCATGTTTGGAATCTATTTTGAAATGCTTGGATATTCAAATAGCCACACACACACACATGCATACACGTTTCGATGTGTTTAACTAATTAAGCTCACACGTAGGGATGGCAATGGCCTGGGCTTTTCTATGCCCAGGCCCATGGTTATATGAGCAGGTCCAAGTCCGGTCCACGGCCTGATCGGGCCTGAAAATTAGGCCCAAGTCCAGATTCATATGAATCGGACGGGATTGGGTCGGTCCCGTGATTTTTTAATGATCTTTTCTATATTATTTTTATTTTTAATACATTAAATAATATATAATTGATTTTTTTTAAATTGCACATTATATATTTTAATAATTATTTACTTTTAAACACAAATAAATAATAAATTAAAACTTATTTAGTTATATATCTTATTTAATATGTATATTAATTTATATTTATTATATATTAATTACAATAATAATATTTATAATTTATATATTAAATATAATATTGTCGGATCCGGCTTGGACGCACTTAGGTATGTTGGGCCTTAAAATTGGCCCAAGCCCGCCCATCGGGCTTAGATTTTGGTCCAAGTCCCGCCCATGACATCATTGGATCGGACTTGGACGACCCATTATTGCCGATCTTGTACGGGCTTGAATTGGACCAGTCTAAATTCTCATCCTTACTCACAGTTTAAAAGAGAAATGAAAAGACAAAATATGTTTTGATAATATTACAAAAGGGAAAGAGGAGAAAGAAAAATACAAAATTACAAGAACAAGATTACTATATTCCATTAGATAAGTTTTTCATTACAAGATAAAAATATTTCAGATATATAATTAAACGACTTTTGGTTGGAAAAGTTTTATTGCTGTATATGCAATCGAATTGTTCACTTTTGCCAAAAATTGCTACCACTTCAAACCTATTTAAACATATAATTACATATATTTGTAATATTAAAATATTATATTATAGGCATATATCAAACTCGGTAAGTACACTTTTTACTTTTATAATAGTACTAGTTGTAATAAGAAATAATACACATTCCTTATTTGTTATCAACATATAAAAATAAAATTAGTTATCAGTAAAAGTAAAATTAGTTATCAACATACATATTAATATAAATATATATTATTAGTGTGGTTGAATGAAAGATAAAATAAAATAAATTTGTTGGTCCCAAAACGAGTAAATAAAGATTTTGAAATGCGGAATTTGGTGGTAAACTCGTTTTTATAAAACTCAATCAAAATCAAACTTTCAGTGAATGATAGATAATGAAAGAATAAATACTGAAAGCAAATGAAACAACACAGAGTTTGGTTTGCGTGGTTCGGAGATAAAAACTCCTACGTCCACGAGTCTCGAGGTTAGTCGGGGGTTTCCAAATGAATGGAGAATAATAGTCTTACAGTGATCAACCACAGTGGGTTAGATATACAATATTATCTGATCACTTCTAGTTTAGAACTTAATCTAACTAGACTATTCTTCGGTTACAGATTTGTATCGCTAAGTAGAACACTTAGTATATGACTACTGAAAGCTTGAAGTGTTTTAGGAACTTGAGATTTGAGAGCGATAATAGCAAGTGTAGATTGGGTAACCGGTACGTGTATGATGCGTGAGAAGTGAAGGGGTATTTATAGTGCTCTCTAAAAAATATAGCCGTTGTGAGATAGAGCTTCTTTTGAATTCTTCCCGTTGGAGTAGCCGTTCTTTTTGTCGTTTCTGGTGTCTTGATATGATTACATCTATAGCGTAGGTTGGACACTCAGTGTGAGCTTCAGTGGCCATCATTTGGAAATGGCTTTCAGTAGCCTTAAATGGCTAAGTGCTTTAAGTAGCCTTAAATGGATATTAATTATTTCCCACATTTTGAGATTTTCAAATCCATTAATTAATTAAGTTTGTTTACAACTCGAAATTAATTAATTTTTTTATACGTGAGTGATCCGGTTCAAACTTTAATTATTATATATGGAATAAATTTCAACCGCTTTTATATAATAAACCTTTTTTAACGCCTCACGGGGATTTTATCAACTCAGAATTAACCGAGACGCAACTCTATGCGATAACAATCAAGTACTTCTCGCCAAACCGATCACCACTTCCCAAGACATTACTTTATAGCTAGGGTTACGAAAAATCCGCAAGTGCAAATGAATCAAAGTAATGCATAATTAGTGCGTATACTAATGTCATCGTCCACATATTGAGAAACAAATAATATTCGAGACCTCGTTCTAAGCAACAACACGAAGAGCTTATCTAATCGTGAAACCTCACAATATATATACACACACACACACACACACACATACATTGTGAGGTTTCACAATGAATTCGCTCTGGTTCAACCCCGCAACTCCATCCATCATTGTCCTGAAGTCGGTCTTATATATATATATATATATATATTTATATTTATATACGCAAGCATGTCTTACAGTATATACATAACAATATCATTCTACAAGTTAAGGTCAGTACTCACATCAAATGGTATCGCAGTATTCAACAACTAGACTCTCCAAGTCTGTTTAGGCTCTGTACTTTGTTCTACAAAGGAGCCGACTATGTTACCTTCCATGATAATGGATCTACCACACATTCTACAATTGTAGAAATGGAGTTTGCAATTAAATAATCATAGAAAATAAATAACAAACCAATGAGAGAAACATTTATTCTCATTAAATGAAATTGAAAACAAGTCTGTTACAACGTCTAAGCATTAAGCATGCTTTGAGTTATACAAACCCTAACATCAACAACCATTTCCTTAGCCTCGCATGATAGCACCAGTTGCTCAATCTGCAAACAATTTGAAAACAGTTTTCAGGGCTAAGTATCCCGTCAGTTATGTCATTTAAAAACTTTTTGTAAAATCATTATCTGAAAAGCATGTCCTTGCCTGGACAATATAACATAGAAATTTTTAAAACAAGAATTGATTATATACGTACCAAAATCATTGAGTACTTATTTTTTTCATGGCTCATATTGACATTAGATACCCTTCTATGAACATATGAGGACAATTCATAGAGGTCCATCATTTGTGTTTTTCATCAATAGAGAAATTTTCACCCAAATTGTCTTCTCTCAAGAATATATAGGGATAACTCATCTAAACCACGTGTACACTAAACATATGTCAGTGCGCTAACATAGCACATGATCCAATCGTCATGCTTGAGGGATCATTTATCCACTAAGGAGCAAAATATTTTAACATAGACAACCATTTTGATTTTCATAAATATTAGAGCTTAATAACTATAAAAATACATTTTGAAAACATATATACACACTCCTATCAACAAATATCAATATCGTATGATAACCGTAAATCTATCAAATGTTTCATTTGCAATCGTAAGCACTTGACATTTATACAGAACAACTTCAGGCCCAAAATCCCATGAAACAATATGAATAAAGTAAAAACGAGGAAATAATGGTTTTCTAAGTCTTCTAAAATCATGTTGGCAATACCTGGGTTTTCGAATCAACTTCGCCCAGAAGATAAAAATACTCAGAACATTATTTCTTATAGGAATATGTAGAAACATTTTTAATACATGAAACTTGAATTCAAAGCTAACTCGAGAAGATTCCGAGCCATGAAAATTGGACCGTTGACAGTTAATAAAACCTCTTTCAGAAAATCCTAAATTTTTTTCTTTACATGTACCATAAATTTTATCAAAATATGATGGACTATGAATATTTTACCTTTAGAAAAATATGAAATAATGCAATAAATCATGACATACTGATCATAACCGGTTTCCAAATTAAAAATGCAATCCTGCAGAGTAACAAATCCCGGAGTCAGGAATAGAAAATTTTAAAGGACCTTAGCCGTCCGATTGACTAAAAGTCATGAATGAGTCAATGGCGACTTAGGTGTAAGAGGTAACCTGCATAGGCTGACTTTACCATTTTCTACATTTCATCTCGATAAGTCCCTTACAACTTTTAGGTTCTATAAAATGAAAGTTATTGAAAGGAAAAAACACGTTTAGAA
This sequence comes from Leonotis leonurus, assembly GCA_026898415.1. Lineage (NCBI taxonomy): Eukaryota > Viridiplantae > Streptophyta > Magnoliopsida > Lamiales > Lamiaceae > Leonotis > Leonotis leonurus. The sequence continues at coordinate 5,294,184 of JAPKLX010000004.1, forward strand.
AAATTACAAAGAATGGAGAAGAAAACAAGAGGATAAAATAAGAACAAAATAACAACATTAGTGTGATGGTGGAGGTGACTCAATGGAGATTGTGCTACTTTTGTCGAGCTCCTTGCCTAACTTCGACATTACCTCAATATACCTTGACTTGCATCAATCATCGATTTTCAAACTGATAGAAATTCAATACTCGACAATGGTAGAAGGAGTAAAAAAAGAATATGAGAAGAAGAAGAAGCAATATGAGGAGAAATGCTTATGCTGAAGTGAGCGAACAGCTCATCCATCCCTCCACTTATTTATACAAATAATTTGATTATTTTATTAATAGTTTTAGTATATTATATTTTTTTGAATGTTTATATCTTGAAACGTCGTTTTCATACAGCCTCCTTTTCAAGAAATCACTGTGTCAACATATTATACATTAACTTATGCTAATTTAAATTTAATTTAACATTGTAGTAAAAAAATAAAAATAGAAATATGGAAATTACATATGAGAGCCCAAAATTATTAGTCTTCTAATATGAAACCTTTTACAAAACTACGAAAAAGTGGTTGACCCCATCAAACAATTTCAAAAAATTATAAAAATATTAATGGGAGCTCCCATTAATGATTTTAGATTAGGATGCTATTATGAAAAAGTCGAAAATTTGAGATTTTATATGGTATATGTGATTGTATTGACATGCACGATCAGTGTCACTCAGTTTGGTCTAGTGCACTTGAAACATGATCTACAAGAAATTAGGAGAGCACAAGATCAAGTCAACAAATGGTTATATCTTTACCAAAAAAATAGGAATCCATTGATATCTATCTTTTTGGATAAGAAAACTAAATTTGTGGTGTCTTCTTCAATTTATATTCAAATTCAAACAAACATTCAATATATGAACTACTTTTGGATAAGGTTTGGTGTACCTATAAAAAGATATGAGTCAATGCATTTAAGAGGTAGTATTCTACATGCCTATTAATTGAATATATGGTTTATTGAGAGCGTGATCGATGTAATCCTTTTGTTTACTTTCATATTCTATCATATACTAGGAACAAATACCACCGGCAATATCATGATTTCTTGCATTATCATGACATCATGATTATTGAAAAATATCCACAAGCGACTAATTGGACACCTGAGATCGAAGCAAACTACTCAACTCCAAACGAAAGGTCAAATCGTGGAACTCCTACCGAAGAACCAAATCGCATTGTCAATGATAAATTTAAGAATTAAATGAAGTGTTTAGCATCCATTCGCGATAGATGTGCTTATGATTTTCTTGAGTAAGATTTAATCGAATAAATTAATGCTCGTTTCGGTCATTTGAAGTCATTTTTTTCTTATTTAGTTTATTAATTTCTTGTAATTTTATTTGGAATTCAAATTAATGTATTTTTAATTTCCAAATTTAATGTATTTTTTAGTTAATGATAATTTATTTATTTTACATTGATTTATGCTAATTTAAATTTAATTTTATATTTTAGTAAAAAGTAAATAAAAAAATATAAATATGAAAATTAAATATGAGAGACATAAAATCAGGAGTCTCCTATTGTCGAATTTTTTACAAAATTCTCAAAAAGTGATGGGACTCTTATCAAAAAGTTGGAAAAAATTATAAGAATATTAATGAAAGCCTCATGGGGAATGATCTTAGATTAAGATCGATGTTATAGTGAAAAAGTCGAAAAGTTGGAATTTTATATGATATATACCCTTTATTATGACATAATAATATATATTCTGTGCTAGTTTCATTGTCTAATCTTTTAAATAATATGTATGCATGATTTTGCGATCAATAATTACCAAATTAATTGAATATGCAAAAATAAGTGACATAGTATGTACTCCTCCAAGGGGAATTGTATATACTTTTCCAGCATTAGTGTTTCTGTGTTATATCACGTGCAGTCAACATTTGTGAATTAATAATATATATGATGTATTGTGTTTATTATTATTGATGATTTATGTCATTATATCATAGGTTATTCTCTAATACGTACATCAGCTTTTGGCATTTCTTAAGATCACAAATTCTCCAAAATTGTTCTGATAAACTTAATTCCAATGTGAATCGATTTTCATTTACAAAATCCTAAATAATTAATGAAAAAGGACAAACTAATTTACATCTGAATAATAGATAATCACCATATAATTGAAGGTGAAAATTGTAAATAAAGTTATCACAAACATAAAACAAGCAAGATATAAAAAGAAAAGAAAATATATATAGTATTAAAATACCAACAAACACCTTCACATACTTTATTTTGATACTCCTGGTCCCATTGCATTACATTTACACGCATTTTTTTGAAATGAAAACTACAACACAATAAAGTAATTAGACCCTCATAAAAGTAACTTTGATGTTCCTCACATATTACTACACAGCTCAATTTCTTAACATTTATACAAGGCCAAATATTATATAAAGAAATGGGAAGTACCAACTTTGCTGCAATCTTTTGGGTTCACTATCTTTAATTCCTTGCGACCGGCAGTATCTGATCTTGCATATCCAGATATGGACAATTCTTGATTTCTGATTTCTCGAGCTTCGGCCATGCACCCTCTTCCACTTGTACATTTCTCAGATTCCACCACTCTTCGATACACAGGACCCGAAGCTCGGGAAATGCGCCACACAGGATCACAATTTCTCCACCAGTATATGCATTCCGCATTTTGAGGTGGGATAGATTGGGTAAGTCCCCTAGTATGAGCATGGGGTCTTCATCAAGACAACTATTGATCAACTTTAAGAACTTAATATTTGGAGGGAAATTCCTGGCACTTGGTAACCTTGGAAGGAGTCCATTCAGTTTGAGCACAGTAAGATGCTCTAGAATAAAAATCTCGTCCAAACAAGGCATCCTTCTGAAACGAAACCCTCTTAAGATAAGATGATCAAGAGACTCTAACCTAGCCAATGATGCAAAGAGCTTGCTCACATCCGAGTTGGCATCCAATTCATCAATGCCCAATTTTTTGAGATTTCTCATCTTTTGGACGCCCCACAATGCACATGCCCAACTATTAATTGAGATGTATGTTAAGCTCTCGAGCCTTTTGTCTAGCCAATAGTTACTTTGGAGATACATCTGTGGGTGTATCTCCGGAGGGTTCGGGTATACCCCATCAGACAGATAGAGGTGATGAATGCTGCACATATTCAATATAAAATCTGGTACCTCCACCATAAAATTTAGCGCTATATCAAGAACCTCAAGCAGTGTCAAGTTTCTCAATGAGCTAGGGAGCCCTTGTAAGTAATTGTTTCTCAATCCCAAGTATGTTAACCTGATCAAAGTGCCTATAATTTCAGGCAATATTTTCAAGCCAAAATCTTCCAAGTCAAGTATTTTAAGTACTTGAAACTTGTTCCAGTAAGGGGGACTAGTATCGAAGTAACCACCTCCATGGAAGAAGAGAGAATTAATATACTGATTTTGATTTGTGGAATACTTGGATGTTTCTCTGCCACACTTGATCACACGATGACGTGGCTTCTGAGAGGGTCGATTAGCTATATTGTTGCTTATGGTCTCGAGACCTAATTCCTCCTCCGCCTTTTTGATGGATAGCATGTGTAGTATAGCATTTACACAATAGGTTTTAGCTATAACGGAGTAATCGTTTGTGCTCTTATCCTTGACTTCGATAATGCATTCCTTTTCCCATTCCAATAGATATGATTCATCAATGTCAAATGAGCAGTCTATAATTCTTGTAGACCAAATGTGCATCAACTTTCTTGCCCTGATGGTAGTATTTTCCTTAAAGAAGGCCAGATGCAGAAAACACAACTTCAGCCTCGTATCCAACCTCTGATAATACGATTCCAATAACTTCAAAGTTGGACCAAAATCAATCGACTCGAGAAGTTGTTCCCATTCTTTCCCTGACTGTCTCCCTTCTGCTATCTGCTTTCCTGCGTTTTTTATAGCAAAAGGCAAACCACCACATTTTGACAACACCATTTTCCCCATCCTCTCCAGCTTCTTTGGGAATTTGTCCTCATCTCTTATGAATTTATTGCCACAAAAAATTGTTTTCACAAACAATTTCCAGCTATTGACAGGATCCAAAAAATGCATTCGATGAGTATAAGCGATGTCTTTTAAATCCAGAGATGAAGAGCGACTTATGAGCAACAATCTGTTTTTTACTGCTTACACAAGAACAAATACAAGAAGAGCTATTCAGAAGGACATTACTAAAATAAGAAATACATATCATACAAAAGAAAAAAAAAAGAATGTTTGAAATTGCTCTAATATATTAAAGCATTATCATAAAAGGAGCATTTATATATGGGAAAAAGTCATTTTAAGAAAAGAAATATCATGTATATAAACAAGCCAGCAATTCAAAATTATCACGATATTATTTTGAAGGTCAAAATTGTAAGCAAGAAAGGATATGTAAATTTAGTTTCATATTTTGTATGCTCCTTACACCTATGGTAATACTTTGTTGGAGTTAATAATAAATAACTATTCCCTTTGAAGTATTAATAAAAATCAAGCATTCTAATCGAGAAGTAATATGTTTTATGCATGTAATCTCTGCTATAGCTTATACAAACATTCTGTATTTATTTTTTAAATTTCATAAAACATTATTGTGTTTTAAAAAACATTACACAAAAACCGTGTTCAGAAGTTAGCCATGTGTTCCTCAAAATATGCACAAAACCCCACATGTGTTTTGTTAAACCTACACAGAACATCACACGTTTTCTAAAAAATGCATAAAATGCAGATTACTGAGAAAGCATTACATTAGTTAATTTTCAGGAATGGATTTTTCATTCAGGATTTGTTGAAAAATAAGAGGTTAATGGGTAAAATAACTTACTTTCATAAAAAAAAAAAATATTCACTTCAAAATAAAGGATGAAAAAAATTCACATTATATGATAACATGATAAGTAAACATACCGTCATATGGAAGAACATCCACAATAGATTTCAATCGCACTTTTTCATGCAAGTCATCGAGAACTATGAAAAATCGCAGTCCATGCAGGTGTTGGCGAAGCATCTGTCTGAGACTGTTGTTGTCAGCACACTGCATTTTCTTCCATAATGATGAAAACCCATGGTGTTCCTTGCAACCTCCCACCTGCTGTAGCAGCTTTATAAGTACCTCCCTAGTACTTAAAATATTAGAAACACGTAACCAAACATGGCAGTCGAATCCATCAATTACAGTTGCATGGTTGTACACTTGTCTGGCAAGAGTTGTCTTTCCGATACCAGCTATGCCAGATATCAAGGAAGTAGAAAGGTGTGGTGCCGAAGTAAAGATCGCTTCCTGAAGGAGCAGTTGGATGTCTTCCTTCAAGCCCACCACATCTTCATAGTCTTCTTCTCCTAAACACTCTGTTTCCACTGCATCATCTTCATAATGAGACATATAGGCTTTTACCTCAGTCAACCAAGGTATGAAGGACGTTATCTCCTGGAATAAATCAGATTCTGTGAGTTTCATGGCATCCTCCACAATCTCAGTGGCGTCACATAACAAATGATTTAGTTTGCGAATGTGCTGCTCTCCACATTTCAAATTCATCAGCTGATACAAAATGTTATTCAAATCCCTCATTAATCTATCTGTTAGATACTCAACACTTTCCCACTCACGACTTTCCAGCTTTTGTATCATTGAGATGAGGCCCTTTAACATTTTTTCGTTTTCATTGATGATCAATTGGCCACTTCTACTGACCAAGTTTCTGTTTTCGTTGATGGTCAAATCGCCACTTGTATTTCCCATTTCCCTGTTTTCATTGATGGTCAAATCGCCACTTGTATTGCCCATTTCTCTGTTTTCGTTGATGGTCAAATCGCCGCTTGTATTGCCCATCTTTCTGTTTCCATTGATGGTCAAAGAGCTGCTAGTATTGCCCATTTCTCTTGCTTTCATTATAAAACATAGAATTGGATCAAATAGTGGAATTTAGTGAGGTTAATGTAAATCTCTTTAAATTCAAGGATTTCCCAAAAATAACAAAAAAAAGAAAAATAAAACAGGGATCTAGGAACTTAATAATGTTAACATTCAAAATAGCCAAAAATAAATAAATTAGTGAACACAAATTCTAGCCACAAACTTAGTAAAATAAAATTTAGCCATTTTTTAGTATGAATGATGCTATTCGTGCCCAAAGTGGAAAAAAGTTTATATATAACTAATTTTGTGGGTAGAATTTGTCTTTCATTTGAGTTTTTGGCTAGTTTTTCACCTGAAATATGCATCTTTTGTTAGAACCCAACTTGACCATAATATTTTTCGGCTTGTTAGTTTCTGAGCAAGCTCATTAATAGGGTTTAACTTGAATATATATATAAACTTCAAGTGCCAATTCCCCTATATCTAATTTGGAAATGTGATAGAACAACAGCAACAAAGAAGGGAACTCAGGGGATTAATTACCATATTTTTAGTATTTCCATTATTTGAATTAGTTAGTTCCAATAATTAAGTGCTTATGTTTAGTTGAATTAGTTAAGGGCTTAAGGTTTTTATTATTAGTATTTATAGGTCATTATTAGAGTCTAAATCAGATTGAAATTATTATTTGTTTCGACTTCGGCTTGTGCGGAACTTCGGTTCCATGTTTTTCGGCTTCGACTTGGGCAGAACTTCGGTTCCGAGTTTTTCTATCTTTTATTTTATAAATTCCGTTTGATCATTCCGCTTTTCTTGTTCGTTCTTCGAATGACACTAGTGGATCCTTCCGGCTAATGAAGATAGTACTCATCCTTCAACTCCCTAAGAATTGAATGAACCAAGTTCACCTATACGACAGTGAGGAAGAAAAACCAACAATCAACTTCCCACTTTTGATGTCCCACGATTATGCTAGTTTAGTAAGACAGTCGAAGGGCAGGGGTCGCTAGGTCAGAGTCAGAAAAGCGCTAAAAATTATTCCCAAGTAGGATTCGAACCTACGACCAATCGGTTAACAGCTGACCGCTCCCCACATTCGTTTCTCGCGACTTACTCTCTATTAATTGGTCCAACCTACCGGATTACCGCCATGCCAACGCATACCGAACGTATTGCAGAGGTAGAGGTAGAGGTAGAGAGGTCGGCGAAAAGTCTCAAATCCATAATCGAAAGGGCTGGAGAAAAAAATGGCCACCATCCTCGCAAAGCTGGATGCCCTAGCCAGCGACCCTCCCTCCTCGGGTGCCGCAGGAGACGGCGAATCCTTGGATGCCATAGGCAGTGGCGCTGCCTCAGACCCCGTCGCACCAGCCACCGGCACCACGCCCAGCGTGTTCTCGGCAGGGGCGTCTGCCATCCCGCTTCCCCTCAGCCCGACACAACCTCCACTGCACCACAACTTCATACACCACAGGTTTACCAGAGGCCTCACCACCAAGTACCCGATCCACCTCAAGCTCGGTTTCAATTCCAATTTACAACGTGCCTCAACGCCGAGGGTGGGATACCCATTGCAAACAACCATACAAGCTTTGTTCACACCACCACAAGGAATTGGTCGTTGACGGTGAATGCGGATGCCTTACCACCGATCGAACCTGAACCGCCACCGATCATTCTATTTCTTTCCGGAGAAATTCGAGTCCAAGATCTGACAGATTCGTTGCGCGGAAGAGACAACATTTTAGCTTTTGGGAAGACATCGAAGTCTTACGTGAGCAATTTCCACATTTCAGCCTTTAGGTTAAGGCTGCTTCGGCGACAGCGGCAATTGATAGAACAGCAGCAACAAAGAAGGGAACTCAGCAAATTAGTTACCATATTTTTAGTATTTCCATTATTTGAATTAGTTAGTTCCAATAATTAAGTACTTATGATTAGTTGAATTAGTTAGGTTTTTATTATTAGTATTTATAGGTCATTATTAGAGTCTAGAAATCAGATTGGAATTATTATTTGTTTCTGCTTCGGCTTGGGCGAAACTTCGTTTCTGAGTTTTTCTATATTTTATTTTATAAATTTCGTTTGATCATTCCCCACATTCGTTCCTTGTGACTTACTCTCTATTAAAATGAGAGCTTCTCTACTACAATAAAGGTTGTATGGTAAAAGCACATTCTTTTATGGTGTGTGCAATGTTAGTTATTTCCGCTATGTATTCTTCTATCTTAAATATGTTATCTTCACGTTCCGTATATGATCATATTATCTCTAAGTAGATCATATGCCGTGTAATAGATCAAGAAAGACCATATAATTGGTTTTTCTTGATATATAAATGGTTTCTTTCTCCTGATATATAATACTGAGTAAGGGGCGATACAACTTATATCATGACTTATAGATTTAGGTTGTAACATATAGCCGCTACGTAGCTTTTCTTGGCAATTTTCATATACACTCAAATGTCGGAACATTTTGACATGATCATAAATGAGACATTCTCCAGTTTTCACTTCAGTGAACCATAGGTCTAATAACTTAGTGAACATTAATATTAATGTGTTCTCTGGTTGTATGCAAGTGTTTGTTTGTGTTATTAACTTGCTACATGATAGAGTGAAGGCAAGAATCAAAATGAAATATGAAAATACGATAACTTTCTCCTCAAAAGAGGCCTACGGTAATTAGTCCAGCAATATTAAATCTGGCGCCCTACCAAAATAATAGAAGTCTCCAATAAATATTAACTCTAATTAAACCCTAAGCCCATGAACATTGGGCTGACCCAACATCATAAAATAACTACTAATTGAATAATTAATCCCAAGAAATTAAATAACAAGTACTCTAATAATTAAATAATTAATATTGCGCAACTGCTCGATTCCTGCGAACATAAACACTCCACGGCTGCGCTCTATCAACAGCTCAGCCCACTGAAACAGCCTTGTCCTCAAGGCTGAAATATGGAAATTGGCCTTGAAAGTCTGCAACAACCTAGTTGCTTCATCACCATCCAAACCGGTCTATTTAATCAAAACTTGATCAATAGTCTGCCCCTCTCGCTCCACTGTTCTACGTTGCAGTACACTTTCTGACATGTAAGGGGAATCAACAGACAAGAGATCAACAGGCAAAGTCGCTTTGCTCGTACCGGTCTGATGGCCTTCTTCAATAGGGACACATGGAAAATAGGGTGAACTCGACAAGATGGAGGGAGTTTTAGATGAAAGGCTACCGAACCAACACGAGCTTCAACCTCAAAGGGTCCGAAGAAACGTGGTGCTAATTTCCGGTTGTCGGATTTGAACAAAGTTAACTGACAATATGGGCGAAATTTCAAATAAACAAAATCACTCACTTGCAGCTCCACATTCCGGCAATGTTTATTCGCTTCCCTGATCATTCACTGCTGAGCACGCTCGAGGTGGAACCGTAGATGGTCCAAAATATCATCCCGAAAACGCAGCGAGTCTGCCAAGGCTTGAACGCGTATCTCTCCAAGTAGGAAATGCAGCAGGGTAGGCGGTGGCCAACCATAAACCACCTCGAACGGAGTGATACCTGCCGCGGTGTGAAAACTTGTGTTGAAACAATATTCAGCCCATGACAACCATTTTCCCCACTGCTTGGGTCGCTCTGACGAGAAACACCGAAGATAAGTCTCCAAGCAACGATTGTGCTAGCTAGACAGAAGAGCTCCCTCCAAAAGGAACTTAAGAAAATAGGGTCACGGCCAGACACAAGAACTGGGAATACCATGTAGTTGCATTATTTCACGCGTGAAGACTTCTGCCACAGACCTAGCTGTGAAAGGATGATGTAGAGCTAAGAAGTGGTTGTATTTGGAGTAACGGTCCACCGTGACCAACACGCAATCTATTCCCCCAAAACGCGGAAATCCAGACACAAAATCCAAACTAATATCCTCTCAGACCACTAACGGAATAGGTAAAGGTGTGAGCAAACCCGCCGGGGACTTAGTTTCATACTTATTGCGTTGACATACCTCGCACGCAGCCACAAATTGCGTAACTCGCCTCATCATGCCCGGCTAGTAGACATTCGCATCCAAAAGTCGAAGCCCAGTAGCCTAGCTGCCTAATTCTGCTGTGCGGGGGTCATCAATGGCTGGTTAAGCAAGTGACACAGGTTGCGCTGGTCAGTTCGCACAACAAATCGACGACCCAACTGGTATGGTCGTCAATGTTGTACAACCAAAACAAGTGCCATCACTTCCTTTTCATATGCCGATTTCGCCAACAGTTGGGGGATAATGCTTTGCTGAAATAAGCAATAGGTTGATGCTCTTGCATTAGTACTACCCCTAAGCCTCGCCCCGATGAATCGCATTCTACCACAAAATCTTTGAAAAAGTCGGGCATACGTAAAATAGGGGCCGTCGTCAAAGCGTGCTTAAGAGTCTGGAAGGCGAGCTCAGCATCATCTGTCCATACCCAGGGTTTTGGCGTGTCTTTCTTCAATAGAATGGTAAGCGGCGCGGCAATTTTACCATAGTCACGAATAAAGCGCCGATAATAGCCCGTCAGTCCCAAAAATCCTCGCAGTCCCCTTGCAGAGGTCAGAGTAGGCCATTGCAGAATAACTGATACTTTTGTGGGGTCCATTTGCACCCCATGACTCGAAACAATGTGCCCCAAATACTTCCCGTTTCCCTAGCAAGCATTTCTTTGGATTAATAACCAAGGAGTGATTCTGGAGTATGTGGCATGTCTTCCTCAAATGTTCAATATGATCTTCCCATGGACGACTGTATATCAAAATGTCGTCAAAAAATACTAATATAAATCGTTGCAAGAAGGGTCGAAAAATATCATTCATTAGGCTTTGAAATGTGGCTGGGGCATTTGTCAGGCCAAAAGACATGACCAAGAACTCGTAATGCCCTGAATGAGTTCGAAATGCCGTTTTAGGCACGTCGGCTTGAGCGATTCGAATCTGATGATATCCAAATCATCACGGAGGTCTAACTTGCTGAACCATTGTGCCCCATGTAATTCATCTAATAAATCTTGTATCACCGGTATAAGGTACTTGTTGGGTATCGTGAGCTTGTTTAGTTCCCGATAATCAACACAGAAACGCCATGATCCGTCTTTCTTGCGAACTAAGAGTACGGAACTGGAGTATGGATTGCTGCTAGGTTGAATAATCCCGGCTGCAATCATCTCTACCACCAATTTCTCCATCTCATCTTTTTGCAAGTGATTATAGCGATAAGGCCGAGCTCCTGGTTGAAGCACGATGCGATGATCACAATCACGAGCTGGGGGAAGACCTGTTGTTGGCATACTCACTGCGGGGTAGGCCGATATAACAGCCACTAACTCCTTTTCTGGCATCTTGTGATAGTAACTTTGAAATTCCGAATTGTGATAGGAAGCGTGGGTTTGAGGAGGTGGAAGAGGAGGCTGGGCCGAGGGTTCTGGAGCAGGAGGAGCCACGGCCCTTGTTGGTTTATCTTCGCCGGGGACGGGCTTGAGCCCACTGTCCATGGGCTGTTGCTGATGTTATTTCTATTATTTGGTCTAATTAGTCACTAGTTTATTATTATTATTATTTTGAGAATATAAATACTCGTGGTAGGGTTTGAGACAGGGATTATTATTGAATATTGGGATTATAGCCTTGAGGCGTGGGGCAAGCGGCGGTTGTCGTTTGTTTTATTTTCATTCGATTTTCTATTCTTATCAATTGGTCCGACCTGCCAGATCCCGTTCCCGGAGAGATGTCAACACGATCGGAGAGGTTGGAGAATCTGGAGAAGGATCAGCAGGATATGAAGACAGTTGATCGAGATTTCGGCTACATTAGCCGAGTTAGCACGAGAGGTTCCGAAGCCAAAGAAATCGCAGCAGTCAGACACCGATCAACCAGAGGAGGAGGATGCCACGTCTGATGTAGAGGATTCAGGCGAAAAGCAACCGCGGGGGCAACTGACTGCGGTTCAACTGCCGCCATTTGACGGAACTGACCCTATCGGTTGGCTGGCCCGTGCCAACCAACAATTTGAAAATTCTCGTACACCGCAAGGGTCGAAGGTGGCGGCAGCGGTGGTGGCCATGGACGGGTCGGCTTTGTATTGGGTTACGTGGCTGCGTTCTCGTAAGCCAGGGATGTCATGGGAGGAATTCTCCCAAACTTTGGTGGCTAGGTTCGATACGCGTTTCAAGGGGACTTCCTTTGAACGTCTAGCCGATATCAGGCAGACAGGGACGGTGGATGACTATGTGAACCTTTTCGTTCAGCTTACTAGCCAAGTACCAGGACTGACGGACGCGCACTACCTGGGTTACTTCATGAAGGGCCTAAATGATCACATTCGCAGTTCGCTTCGTATTCTCAGGCCAAGCGAATTGGAGACAGCCATGGAATTGGCGCGTGAAATCGAGGACAATTTAACGGTACAAGGTGGCGGACGCTCCCTGCAGAATTTCTACAACTCTAATCAGCGAGGAGGTGCTTCTTTCCGTACTAATCCTGCGTTTTCGACAACGCAAGGAGGGGGAGCGAGCAAAGGGTACAATGGCAGCAACTCTCAGGGCTTCGACAGAGCCACAGGATCGCGAGTGGGCGAGACGGGGCAGCCTTCATATCGCGCCCGTTTCACTCGACTCTCGCCTCAGGACCTGGCTGATCTGCGGGTGAAGGGGCTATGTTTCCGCTGCAAGAAACCTTATACCCCTGGACATGAGTGTCATTTGCAGCAGCTGCGGGTGATGGTAGCGGAGGAGGGAGAGACGGTGGACCTTAAGCAACACAAGTACTATGAACCCACCGGGCAGGAGGAGGTTGAGGAGGATCGAGACGAATCACCGGAGGATGGGAGAGACTTGCCCATGTACTCGATGGCGGGCATCCCCCCGGGACTATGAGGCTGTACAGAGTGGTTGAGGGGCGAACGGTCAGGGTGCTGATAGACAGTGGCGCTAGCCACAATTTCATATGTGCGGCATTAGTTTCCACTCTGCGGTTACGGCCAGATAACACGGGACGCTTTAGTGTGCAGCTAGGGGACGGGCGACGGAAGCAATCTGATGGAGTTTGCCGGGACCTGGCAGTAACGTTGCCAGGGTGTAAAGTCAAAGTGGACTGTTTTGTGTTTTCGTTGGGCAGCGTGGATCTGATTTTGGGAGTCGCGTGGTTGGCAACGTTAGTGGAAGTCCACACCAATTGGGAAACGTTGTCTATGACTTTTAGAATTGCGTTGTCTGTGCCAGGAACCCGTGGGGCTGCGTTCGCTGACTCGCACCCGAGACACGCAGTTTTGGGCAGTGCTCATAGATAAGCCGCCAGCCACTTTGTTGGAGCCCGTGCCGGGGGAGTTGGCGGACGTTCTGGGCCAATTTGAGGACATGTTCAGAGAACCACGAGACCTTCCCCCTCGCCGAGCGACAGATCATAGAATTGAGCTTGTGGCGGGATCGAAACCGGTGTCCGTCTGGTCCTATCGCTACGGGCACCATCAGAAGGATGAGATCGAGCGATTGGTCCATGACATGCGGTTGGCGGGCATCATCAGGCCCAGTTCGAGCACATTTTCGAGCCTGGTTTTGCTCGTCAAGAAGAAGGATGGGAGTTGGCGTTTCTGTGTGGATTACCGTGAGTTGAACAAGGTGACGATTCCGGATAAATATTCCATTCCCGTTATTCAGGAGATGTTGGATGAACTCGCAGGGGCGGTAGTCTTTTCGAAGATTGATTTGCGTGCGGGATATCATTAGATTCGGGTGGCGGCTTCTGATCTTCATAAGACAGCATTCCGTACACATAGTGGACATTACGAATTTTTGGTTATGCCATTTGGGCTCACCAACGCTCCAGCTACATTTCAATCCACTATGAACGAACTGTTCCGGCCTTATCTGCGGAAGTTCATTTTGGTTTTCTTCGACGATATTCTCGTATATAGCCGGACGTGGGAGGCCCATCGACAACACGTGGGTGTGGTTCTGCATATCTTACAGGCGAATCAGTTTCTTGCAAACAAAAAGAAATGGGCGTTTGGATGCCGGAAAGTGGAGTATTTAGGCCACATTATCTCTGCGGAGGGTGTATCTATGGACCCTGCCAAAGTGAGTGCGGTGGTTGACTGGCCACGACCTCGCTCGGTTCGAGACGTTCACGGATTCTTGGGTTTGACAGGGTATTACCGGAGGTTCGTACGGGAGTATGGGTTGATTGCGAGGCCGCTGACAGAGTTGTTAAAGAAGGAGGCATCCCAACCGTTTGCGTGGTTGGATAGAGCAGAGGAGGCTTTCACTAGGCTGAAAAGGGCGCTGACAGAGGCACCAGTGTTTGCCATGCCCCAATTTGATCGTCAATTCGTGGTGGAATGTGACGCGTCCGGCATCGGTGTGGGGGCGGTTCTTATGCAAGAACGGCGTCCGATAGCTTACTTTAGCAAGTCACTGGCTGATCGTACTTTGACGCAATCAGCTTATGAACGTGAGCTGATGGGACTTGCGCTAGCAGTGCAGCATTGGCGGCCTTATCTGTTAGGCCGGAAGTTTGTGGTGCGCACAGATCATCGAAGCCTCAAGCACCTTCTCCGTCAGAAGATCATAACTCCAGCACAGCAGATTTGGGTGGCGAAATTGCTTGGATATGATTTTGAAATTGAGTATAAGACGGGCGTTGCCAACGCAGCAGCTGACGCCTTATCACGGCGTGGCGAGGAGGTGACTTTCGCGGCAATGAGTGGGCCGGAGTGGTTGGGATTACGAGAGATAGATGCTGAACAGCAACGTGACAAGTACTTACAATCGGTTATACAGGCTTTGCGTGCACAGTTGGACAGCCGGTCGGGATTCAAACTGCGGGGCGACCGATTGTTTTATCAAGGGCGAGTGGTTCTGCCCTCTAACTCTACTTGGATTCCGCGGCTGTTACACGAGTTCCATGATACTCCTGCGGGTGGCCATGCGGGGGTTTTGCGCATGTATCGGAGACTAGCTATGAACGTGTATTGGAGAGGCATGTTTCGTAGGGTGAAGGAGTACGTGTCACAGTGCTTAACTTGTCAAAAAACTAAGTACGAAGCTATGTCTCCTGCGGGGCTACAACCGCTGCCGATTCTGGATCTGGTTTGGGAGGACATTTCCATGGATTTCATCACTTGTTTGCCCCAGTCAAGGGGTTATTCTGCTATATTAGTAGTGGTGGACATGTTATCTAAATATGGGCACCTTATCGCATTGAAACCGCCTATCACGGCTCGATCGGTGGCGGATGTCTTTGTTCGCGAGGTTGTACGGCTTCATGGTATTCCCAAGTCGATTGTGAGTGATCGGGACTCATTGTTTGTTAGCGCGTTTTGGAAAGAATTGTTCAAGCAGTCGGGAACCCAACTCAAGTTTAGTACAGCTTATCATCCGGAAACGGATGGGCAGACGGAGGTTTTGAACCGTATTGTGGAAACATATCTGCGTTGTTTTACTTGTGAGCAACCTCAACAGTGGTTTCGGTGGCTGCCGTGGACTGAGTTTTGGTATAACACTGCTTACCAAACAGCAGCTCGTATCTCGCCGTTTAAGGTGGTCTATGGTCGGCCTCCTCCCTCATTGCGTCGGTTTCTTCCAGGGGAGTGCCGAGTGGAGGCGGTGGCTGAAGTCTTGGAAAGTAGGGATGAGATGCTGCGCCGACATCGGGATAATTTGGAGAGGGCGCAGCGAGAGATGGCGACGCAAGCAAATAAGCATCGCCGAAATGTGGAATTTCAAGTGGGGGATCGGGGGTTTCTGAAGGTTCGGCCCTTCCGTCAGTCGTCGTTGCGCAGACAGCCTCATCATAAGTTGACAGCAAAATTTTATGGGCCTTTTGAGGTGGTGGGCCGGGTGGGGCTGATGGCGTACAGGTTGCAGTTGCCGTCGGACAGCCACATCCACCCTGTGTTTCATGTATCTCAGTTACGCAAAGTTATTGGTGATCATCTGGTCCCTGTAGTTTTGCCGACGAGTTTGGAGTTGCCGGTAATGCCGATGTTTGAACATGAGTGTATTTTGGCAGGAAGGAACGTGGGGGAGAGTGCGGACGATGAAGAATTTCTGGTCAAGTGGGCGGGAAAGTCAGAGGATGATGCGACTTGGATGAACGCTGCGACTTTTCGGAGTCAATATCCGGATTTCAACCTTGAGGACAAGGTTGTTTCGAAGGGGGATGGAGTTGATAGGAAGCGTGGGCTTGAGGAGGTGGAAGAGGAGGCTGGGCCGAGGGTTCTGGAGCAGGAGGAGCCACGGCCCTTGTTGGTTTATCGTCGCCGGGGACGGGCTTGAGCCCACTGTCCGTGGGCTGCTGCTGTTCGTGGGCTGTTGCTGTTCTTGGGCTGTTGCTGATATTATTTCTATTATTTGGTCTAATTAGTCATTAGTTTATTATTATTATTATTTTGAGAATATAAATACTCGTGGTAGGGTTTGAGACAGGGATTATTATTGAATATTGGGATTATAGCCTGGAGGTGTGGGGCAAGCGGCGGTTGTCGTTTGTTTTATTTTCATTCGATTTTCTGTTCTTATCAAATTGCGTCATTGTTACGCCCCCATTGTGAGACCATAATACCCAACAATCATAAGTTTGCTCAATAGAGCGGATTTCCTGTAAGGAACAGGCCTTGCGTGTGAGGGGTCCCCGCGTAGGTGCTGCACACGGTCATGAATGGAGAATTCCATGGTTAAGTTGCCCCAATTAGCCTTGACATCCCCCAGGGTAGCCAACCACGACACACCCAATATCATATCGACAGTGTAAATAGGAAACACGTAGCAAGAAATATAATATAGTTCAATATCCAACTTAAATGGAACGTCCTTACAATTCCCGCAGTGTGGACTCGGGTGCCATCTCCAAGCATTATTGAAAACGACGTCGTGGGCTCGACCTTCAATTTCAATCTTCGAGATACGTTTTCGGACACAAAGCAATGACTCGCTCCGCTATCAATCATCAATAATAGTCGTGGATGCCCCATTGTGCCAAAGAGTTATATTGTTTGGGGTCCATCGAACCCGAATGACGTGAGCTCCGACAGTTGGAGATGTTGTAGAGTTGCATCCTCCTCGATCATAGGGTTCACTGCTTCGGTGTTTCGACCTCTTCTCTAGTGTCATCCTCCTCATCACCGACGAGGACTTGGAGTGTTTTAGGAGGGCAGCGATGCATCGGCCCATTTTCCCCCACATCGAAAGCACGTTCCTGCTGCCATATGCTTCCGGAATTCATCAGGGGGTATTTATCTAAAATTTCGAGGGTTTTGAGAAGTTGAGGATCCTTGGGAGTACATCGGGGATGTGTATGTTGGAGCTGTGAAACCTTGAGATCCAATAGGCGCTGGGCGTAGGCTATAGTTTGAGCGCTGCGAGTAGTTTGTACTTTGTAGTAGCAGAAGTTCGTCCAGCAGCATGCGGTGGTGGTGGTAGTTGCGCCACCTTATTTTCGAAGGCTGAGATATAATCTTCAAGAGAACTTGTTTGTTTGACAACAATCAGGGCCTCGTATCCATTAATTGTAGATTCATCGTCATAACGGATTAGTAATTCCTTCTTGAACGTTGTCCAATCTGGATTCGGCACTCGTCCGATTAGCAATTGATACGAGGCCATTGATGATCCAGATAAAGCAATTTCGGCGAGTTCAACCTTCCGTGTCGGGGGTACCTTGTGCATCAAAATATACTGCTCCACCCGTGAAATCCAAGCACGCACTTCTGACCCATCGAAACTAGGTAAGTCCATCTTTTGCAGCCCCAGCCCTGGAGTAGGTGAAGTTTCTTCCTCCGGTGACGTCGAATCGTGGCTCTAATCAGTAGTGTGACCAGAGATGCTCAGTTTGGCCAGAATTGCATCGAGTTTGCAATCTGATGCTGACTGCTTCGCCACAGGTTCAGCGTGCAAAGCGCGAAGCTCTTCAATTGCCTTCTCTATCTGATCCAGGCGTTGATCTCTCGTGATCGTCATGGAGGGATCCGGTAGTCGGACCAAATTGATAGATTGAAGGCAAGAATCAAAACGAAATATGAAAATACGATAACTTTCTCCTCAAAAGAGGCCGATTACCGTCCAGCAATATTAAATCTCTGTTGCCCTACCAAAATAATATAAGTCTCCAATAAATACTAACTCTAATTAAACCCTAAGCCCATGAACATTGGGCTGACCCAACATCATAAAATAACTACTAATTGAATAATTAATCCCAAGTAATTAAAAAACAAGTACTCTAATAATTAAATAATTAATATTGCACAGCCGCTCGATTCTTGCGAACATAAATAAACCCTCCACGGCTGCGCTCTATCACTACAACTGATGTATTCTCCAACTCTGACTTAAGTGAACAATCATAGGTCTTGATTAACTTAGTGAAGAATAATCTTCATGGGTTCTGTGAGTGTATGTAAATGTTAGTTTCTTTAACTTACTATATGTGAGTTTTTGTACAAACTCAATATACTATGTATGATGGTAGGAGCTTCACTTTGTATGACTTATATAATCTCAAGAAACTCATGGTGTTTATCGTCCTAAACATTGTAGGTGGATTTAGTTCTCAATAATTAAGTTTGAGTGGTACTACCTGAGTAACTAAAAATACTAATTAACTAAGCTATCATAAGCTTGAATTAATTAATAATTGTTAGAATGTAAACATTTGGCAGTTGTGTCATTAAGGTTTTTATTTACCTTATTTAGTTTGTTTTAGTTTGTATAAATATGTGTATTTCTCTCCTTGATGAGTGTACTATTTTCCGCTCATATCGATATGTTGAGCACACTTAAAATAGCATGGTATCAAGCCTTTTACCCGAAAGGGAAAGGAGAGAGAAGAGTTCTACTGATTATTTTATGGCATTCAAGAGAGCATATGAAGAGTTGAATGCCCTTTTGATAGCATATGATAGGATTATAAGTGATCGATCTTAAATTTTTCGAGGTAAGTTGTACGATGAGTAGAAAGTAATAACACGCGAGATTTACATGGTTCGATCTTTAAATAGATCTACGTCCACGGGGAGAGCTCTTTTGTATTACGAAGTCTGGAGAGCTGGAGAGCTAAAATACAAATTATAGAAAGTGTGAATGCCCCTCTCTAAGCTAGCTTTAATCTAGCTATTTATAGATAACATAGGCGGTTTATATCAAATGGGCCGCAGTAACTGGGCTTCTGGGCTTTTGGGCCTAGCTGCTGGGCTATATCCCATCACATCCCCCCCCAAAAGAAGATCATCGACGAGGTGAAGATCTTGACGAGGTCGATGTGATTGCCGAGCTTCCTTCTGCAGACGAGGTCGAAGTACGAGTAGCCACTTCGTCTAAGGACGAAGTTTTGGCTTTGATGTAGCCACTTCGTCTAAGGACAAAGTTTTGGCTTTGCCACTTCGTCTAAGGACGAAGTTTTGGCTTTGATGTAGCCACTTCGTCTAAGGACGAAGTTTTGGCTTTGCCACTTCGTCTAAGGACGAAGTTTTGGCTTTGATGTAGCCACTTCGTCTAAGGACGAAGTTTGGGCTTTGCCACTTCTGTCTAAGGACGAAGTTTTGGCTTTGCCACTTCTGTCTAAGGACGAAGTTTTGGCTTAAGTGACGAGGTGACCTCTGGCTGTTGTGCCGAGGTGACGAGGTGACCTGCCGAGGTGACGAGGTGACCTCTGGGCTGCTGTGCCGAGGTGACGAGGTGACCTGCCGAGGTGACGAGGTGACCTCTGGGCTGCTGTGCCGAGGTGACGAGGTGACCTGCCGAGGTGACGAGGTGACCTTGACGAGGTGACCTGCTGAGGTGACGAGGTGACCTCTGGGCTGCTGTGCCGAGGTGACGAGGTGACCTGCCGAGGTGACGAGGTGACCTTGACGAGGTGACCTGCCGAGGTGACGAGGTGACCTTGACGAGGTGACCTGCCGAGGTGACGAAGTGACCTCTGGGCTGCTGTGCCGAGGTGACGAGGTGACCTTGACGAGGTGACCTGCCGAGGTGACGAGGTGACCTCTGGGCTGCTGTGCCGAGGTGACGAGGTGACCTGCCGAGGTGACGAGGTGACCTTGACGAGGTGACCTGCCGAGGTGACGAGGTGGCCTTGACGAGGTGACCTGCCGAGGTGACGAGGTGACCTGCCGAGGTGACGAGGTGGCCTCTGGCACTTCTCCAACCATCGTATTTTTACTTCAGAAAACGTTGATCGATTTCACAAAATTTATATCGTTCCCACAGACGGCGCCAGTGATCGATCTTAAATTTTTCGAGGTAAGTTGTACGATGAGTAGAAAGTAATAACACGCAAGATTTACATGGTTCGATCTTTAAATAGATCTACGTCCACGGGGAGAGCTCTTTTGTATTACGAAGTCTGGAGAGCTGGAGAGCTAAAATACAAATTATAGAAAGTGTGAATGCCCCTCTCTAAGCTAGCTTTAATCTAGCTATTTATAGATAACATAGGCGGTTTATATCAAATGGGCCGCAGTAACTGGGCTTCTGGGCTTTTGGGCCTAGCTGCTGGGCTATATCCCATCAATAAGGATGACTGAGCAAGGGCTGTTTATCCATCATGGGTCTTATCATTCAAACCAAAAATGTGAATAAGTGGGATTGTTTATCAATTACCCTTGTCAAAAAAAACCAAACACGCCCTAAGATTATTTCCTTTAAGAGATCCAGCTATAAGAAGGTGTTTGATAATTAGGATTGCACACCTAATGTGGTGGTGAAACTCATTGTAAGCCAACTGTTGAATGAAGGTTAAGTTATCTTGAGTGTAGGTGAATGAAGTAGTACCTGTACTTGTTCTGGCGTAAGGAGCTTGATGTGTTTATGCAGTCTTGAGGTACCTCATTGGGTAAATATGTCGAACACGTTGTGGGTGCTTTCATATTTATCTTCGATTCCACTTTGTATATGCAGCAGCAGCAGCAGCAGCAGCAGCAGCAGCAGCAATATTTATACGACGGAGGACATAATCATCGGAGCGGTGATGGTGAAGCATATTATACATATTATTATGCTTCTTTCAACTTTTTGCTGCAGATGGTGGGATCGAACATTTCCACTGATGGGCATTGATTTTTGTATAACTTTCTTCTGGCACATGAGCATGTGATTATTTCTCTATTAAAGTTTATTAATTATTAATTATTAATTATGATTTATTAAATAAGGTATTAATGTTTGGTTTAATAATCAATTAAGTTATTTATAGTTTAGGGCTTCAACTTTCAATGATTTTCTATTCACTAGCCTTAACTTGCATTTCCTTATCAAATAGCCATAACTTTCAATTTACCCTTTGGTTTGTCTACTGGGATTTACACTCAGGAAGGTTTTATTAGACTTTAGTGTGTTTCTATACTTGCTAAGTGCGATGGGTCTCTTTACTTTTTTATTCTGGTGAAATTTAATTATTTTGAAGGGATTAATGAATTATAATTTGCGATATAAAAAATGAAGCTAAACAACAAAATTTCAGTGTATAAAAAAATAATTTGGCTAAAGTGTATTATATATTGGCAAATTTGGATACATCTTCGTTGTTTGTAGTGTTTAAATAAAAGTATCACATATAAATTTTAATATATGTATAATAAATTTATATAGTAATTTTTTTAAATGATCGTAGTTTTTTATATTAAATTTGTTTATTTATATCATATATCAAATTAAAACTCTTGTCAATATTTTTAATTTAAGATGCATATTGCATATAGTTACACGAACAAAATATAAATATTTTATTAAAATAAAATGATAGAGGAAAGAGAAAAGTAAATATATTTAATATTATAATAATTTCAAAACAATAAATTATACTATAATTTATTTGTAATGAGACATTATATAACTTGCTATAATGTAGGAGAGGAGATTGCACCTTCTTTTAAATAGATTATTACCTTTTTTTTATATATATTAATAGATTAAGATAATTTCTGTACTTTCAAAGAAATCTTCAGCGATATTACTCAGTTTAAATTCTTTGAGTTCCCCTTTAACTAATTCACACATATCTGTGTTAAACAAGGCTTGTAATTTGATTCAAAAACAGGAGTAAATTTTGTCAAAATTAAGTCATCACAATCATGTAAATTTCAAAACTAGGGAGAAGAAAAATACCTGTTGCGATTTTAATGTAATGTTATATTTGTTCTTCACTGTCGATCTTTGGATGAATAATCCTTTCTTAGCTGCTCTTGTGATACATGGTCAAATTCATGAAGCTAATTAAAACTACACTTATATATACTTGATTTCGAAGGTCATTTACGTTATATTTTGGATTTAAATGGAGAAAAGAAACATATTTAATTATAATTTCTCAGTCAATCAACTACCACAAAGCTTAAATAAAATGAATAAAGACAAATTTTGCTGGCTATCACGATTTTTAAATTAAATAGAATCCATGCAGTGCCACTTGCTATTATTATAAGTTAAATTGTTTGTCATATCAGCCAACTCTTAATTTAATTGAGATTACAGTAAAATAAATAAAAAATAGCTGGGAGTATTATCATGTATAATTAATATGATATGCGTTCTGCACTACAAAGACAAAATATTTATCAAAAAATCTTTTTTAATAATTTTAATTATGTGAAGGAATCATTCCTACCCTGCTTACTGTTACTTAAATACTAGTTAATTGTTTTGTTAAAACGTAGTTGTTAGTTGTTGGAGTGTTGACCATATAAATATTCAGGCCTTAGTCATGCATGGATCTGATATATTAGAAGTCAAACACGGATGGATGGCCCTGATATTAGATTATTTGAAGTAGGATATATATTCAGGTTGTTTGGTTTATTAAATAAGATAACAATGAAATATAGTAATGGATGAACTAACATTGAATCTCAACTAATAAAAAATTGTTTGGTTTGTAGGATTATATAATAAGTACTATATTACTACTCATTTACTATTATACCCTTAATAATAATCAATTTTGCAACAAGGTGTTTTAAGATATGTTTGTATGAATTTGTTACTCTAATTTTATTTTTTGATAAAAACCATTAGTCTTTTTATTAAAAAATAAATTAAATTAGTATAAGAATATTCGCTATGTTTTACGTGTGAATGTATATAACACACTTTTTTTTATATGTTTTAATAGTAAGTTGATCGGTTAATTTCTTTATATTATAAATATGATAACTTTAAAATAATTTATTTTGCACTACCTACTTAATTTTTTTTCTTAGTTGGCTTATTAAATAAATGAATAAATAAAATATTACTAATGCTAAGTTTAATAATGTAAATTATATTTTTATATATTATACTTACATAAATAAAAGATAACTAATTATAAATTTTTATTTGGCTTCAAGTTCTTGCAATTTTAGTATCATCATTCAAAATGTTAAAAAGCTTCAAACATTATATCAACACCCTTCTTTACCTCTCTATTGTTCATTAAATAAAGTGAGATTCAATAATATTTTGCTAAAAAACAATGAGATTCTCAATCAAACAAATAAATGTAGGCATATCTTAAACATCATGAAAACATGACATCCATAAATATTCAGGTCATTGCATTGCCCATTAAGAGCTCGAATCATATTTCATTTCATAGATCTGGCATCTATATATATATAAAAGCAAAACCATTTTGCCACTTTTTTTTCCTATTTTGCCCTTCCTTTTTATTTTATTTAGATTAGTATTCTTTAACTATTCTTTTTTCTTCTCATATTATCAATAATTAATTTTATTTAATTCCATAATAAAATTATATTTATTATTTTATTAATTTATATATATTATGAAATAAATGTGTGTCTGCTCTTTTTATTATATTTACATTATTGTCTTTTGACTTCATATTTTAATTTTCTCTTTTATTAATATTATCAGTAATGAATTGTTTTAATTCCATTTATAAAATCATATTTCTTATTTTATTAATTTACATATTTTATAAAATTATATATAATTAATATTTTTATTATATTTACCTTATTATCTTTTCACTTCTCATTTTTATTTTTCTTAAGCAATGACATTACAAATGAATAAAAATGTGTATACAAATATAGTTATATCTATATTTCTTATTTTTTCTTTTATTCAAATTATCAATAATTAATTTTTTAAAAATCCATTTAAAGTTTTATTTATTATTTTATAATTAATGAAAAATATATATATTTTTAGTTTATTTATTTTATTGTCTTTTCATTTTATTTTATCTTAAATTATGACACAATAAATGAATAAAAAATATATATTCAAATATAGTTATATTTATTATTTTTAAGTTTTTTTTTTAATATCATCAATAATTCATTTTCTTTAATTTTATTTATAAAATTATATTCATTATTTTGATTGTAAATATATAATGTATTATCATTAAATAATTTAATTAAATATAAATTATTATTATATATAGTTAATTAGAAATAATACAAATTAATAAATTCATTAAAGAGATAATAATTAGGTAGTGGGGAGTGGGTAAATGAATAGTCTCAATAAATCATTAAATAAATTTGTATTAAATAAACCATTATAAACTTAATAAAATGTAAATAAGAAATATATTTAACATATGTGCAAAAAAAAACTAATTAAATATTTTGAAGTCAAATTGCAACTTAAAAAAAATTAGAAAATATGCACCATAAATTAATTAGGTAATCTTCAAATCGAATAATATGTAATAAACATTTTTTTATGTTTTTGTTACATTAAAAAGAGAAACTAATACTCATTTCATTTTTTAAAAAGATACATCTTTTGCAATTTTATTACGTTCCACATAAACATGCACTTTCTATTTTGGATATGGTTTAAAGTTTAATACTCCCGCCGTCCACGAAAGTGTTTAACGAATTTCCTTTTCGGGCCGTCCACAAAAGTGTTTAACATTTAAAAGTTTCTATTTTTGGACTCAACCTCCACTCACAACACACCTTTAAGTGATACCCAATCTCCAGTAACATCACACATTTCTAACTTCACTCATTATACTTCTTACACACTATACACTAAGTCAACATCTTTTATTAAAACCCGTGTAAGTCAAAATGTTAAAATCTTTGGTGGACGGAGCGAGTAACACTTTTTTGTGGGTCTCAATCTCCATTACCATTCAAATCAATTATATTTTAACATTTAATAACCCCTTTTTGTGGGTCCTAACACACTACCATTCAAATTAATTATATTTTAATACTTAATAACACTTTTTGTGAGTCTCGGTTTTTAATACCACTCAATTCAACTACATTTTGTTAAAATTTGTATCGCATCAAAGATTCAAATGGTACATGTTTTTATAAAATGGATGGAGTATATAATAACCTATTTACATCAAAGATAATGTTACAACTCTCCCAAAATTGTTAACTCAATACCAAAAATACCAAAAGACAATATTTCAAGTTTTGGAGACCGAACATGATTTAAGATAACATAATTTTAAGACAATACCTTCTCAGTCATCATCATATTCACAAATGTGATTCGTTCACCTTCCAAGAGATTGAGGAATAAGTCCATTACTATTGCACTTGTTGCAATTTTGTAAGCTTCCAAGAGATTGAGGAACAAGTCCATTACTATTGCACTTGTTGCAATTTTGTAAGAAAAGTACAACCTGTTTTCTTCAGTAAGAGCTCCCATTTTGCTCAAGACTTCAAGAACAAGTTTAGTCTTGTCAACCACTTCAGGTTTGTTTTTCGTTGAATTTTCACCTCGCATACAGAGTTTGTCGACAAAAATACCAATGAATTCATTTTATTGTTTGAAGAATTCATCCATGAGATTAACAATAAATGGTTCCTTAGAGTTTGTATCAAGCTGACTGCGTTTTCTAGCGGATTGAGTTTTGTTTCCACCATCTCTTTTCTTGATATTAACTGACAAGTTGCATTCATTAGGAGAAGATATGCAATTTCCTCCTCAACAGGCATATCATGAGGGAACTCATTGTGAATGTTTTCATTATGGCCGAAAAAGAATTCATTTTGGTTAAGGATGAACTCATTTGCATCATAGTGAGGAACATATAGATCCTCACTTGTAGCTTTAGCAAGATCTCCAGAGACACCAAAATCGGTGCCCCCTTGAGAGATTCATCTCTCAATTTTTCGAAAATTACTAAGCATTCCATGCTCCAAATTTTCGTTCTTTTTTTCTCTTAAATTACTAGATAGTTTCGCTCATACGATATTCTAGTAAGTAGACTGTGAATAAGATAAAAGTTCCTAGAGTTGGATTCTAGGATATTCGAACGATGTGGATTGCGGTTAGATAGGTCAATTTGTATCTTCACAAGGGGAGGATTTGCTTAGGAGAATGTATAAAGTTTATTTTTCCCATTTATATTCTCTTATGTGCATAAGAATTAATTATTCATGTAATTAATTAAACATGTGGATCCTGCATTTTTCTGAGCCCCTCATACGGATTCTATCAGTTGATATCATAGGAGGGGGTACACAGGATTTTAATTTTTTATATGAATTGGATGTAATTCTTATTTATTTGTCTGTGATCGTAATTTGATATTAGGATACTAGATTTAATTCTAGCATTATATCATGATATTACGTGGCTTATATGATTTATTTCGCTTTTATTCGTTTATTTCGTTCTTCGGTGCCCGATTTGTGGCTTAAAATATGTAATCACACGGGGGTTGACCGTGTTATATTAAAATTTATTTTATTTTCCATGTATTGCATTTAATTATGTAATTGGTTGGGAGAAGAAGAACGAGACGGAGAAACGAAGGCTGGAACCGGACCACAACATCCTTGTGGGGCCCCTGGGCAGGCACACGGCGCGCGGTACCAATGCCAGGCGAGCGCGAATAGAGCATGCAAAAGGAAGGGCCAGCGTGAGGCCCCGACCGCGGCAAAGCGCCAGGCGGGCGCTGGCGTGGGGCGCGCGCGAGGAGCGGATGGGCGACACAGTGTCAGCGGCCACTGGCCCAGCCTCAGCACTCGCTGAGTGGGCGGGCTGGCGCGGGCATGTGCGGGAGCGGCAAGGGCCAGGGGCCAGGCGCCGGGCGCGGGTGCGCGAGGTAGTGCGCGAGATAGCGTTAGGCCTCGGCCAAATGTCGGCAGCTCTCGGCTGCGAGAGAGGCGGCCCCAGGCTAGCACGTCTAGATTTCGAAATTCAAAATTCAAATTTTTGGGATTTAAATCACGGTTTAAATTTGAAATTTGAATTGGAGATCATCTACAAGGAAAGAAGATGGGGGATTTAATTTAAAATCCTTAGTTTTAGGAATTAATTAGTTTTATCCTATTTTTGGATAATTGATGTAATTATTTGCCTTATTATGTGCTTAATTATTTTAATTTGACTTTTATTTGCTATTTATTATGTAGAACTTGTTTAAATTGATATGCCAATTTTGGAGATTTTATCTAGAATTTAGACATGTCTTAATATGTGATTATCCATGTTAAAAACCTTTTTCAAAATTAAAAATGACTAAGCGATAATTGTAATTGCATTTTATTAATTTAATTTGCTAATGTTACATATGGTCTTCATGAGACGGTCTTTTCGTGAAGTAACTTGTTTTGATT
The DNA here is from genome assembly GCA_026898415.1 of Leonotis leonurus. NCBI lineage: Eukaryota > Viridiplantae > Streptophyta > Magnoliopsida > Lamiales > Lamiaceae > Leonotis > Leonotis leonurus. The sequence goes on from JAPKLX010000004.1 coordinate 5,321,675, forward strand.
TCATGCGGGAACACATTTTACCAGTTCACGTGATAAGACTTCTCTATAGATGACTGTAAGAATTTAATTGATGGCAATATGACCCATTCGCTTTGGACTTATTAAACTCGATTAATTTCTTTGGTGTCAGGCTCATGGTAATGACTTAGGTGTAATTTGGCAGTTATAGCAGCACTGCACGACCTCTAACTGTTGAGTTGCATGACCAAGTAAAAACGTTTTGAAATTGATTGTGTAATTGATCACACTGCGTGACTTGCATAATTGATTTTAAACAGTTTGTTCAAAAGTATGTTTTATTTAAAGGTCTTGATTACTTGCGCTTGAGCATGTTATTTATGATAGTTTATTTGATTTATTCTAAGTTCTGTTAAGCATGACTGTCAGTCATTGTCTCGATTCTTGAAAAGAATCGGCTTCATTCGGAAAATTATACTGACTAGAAAAGGAATTTGGATGCCATCCTTATTGATTAAAATCTCTAGTTCATCATTGACGAATCGTATCCACCAGTTCCACTTGACACATCTTCTGCCGATGCGAGGGCTGAATATGATAGATGGATTCATGCTAACAAGATGGCGAAGTATTTTATTATGGCTTCCATAAGTTGCACATTGTAATATTAGCATGAAGACATCGAGTTATCTTCGGATATCATGTCTAGCCTGCAAGAGAATTTCAGGACACATAATAGGATGGCCAAGCAATTGGCCATTAGTAAAATGACGAGCAGCTCGATGGTAGATGAGACATCAGTTTGGGACCACGTCCTGAAGTTGATGGGTAAGCGCAAGAGGAAGAGAGCATCAAATTCTGTCAAGAGGCAGCAAGAAATTGCAGAGGAGGACAAATGTTGTAGCGCAGTGCGAGAGGAAAATGGAGATCTGACTGTCTTATTCGTAAGAAGTCGGTGAGCATTCAAGGTACGTCTACAACTTTAGTGGAAACATCATGTTATATGGCTAGTTCTGCCCATTCTTGGTTAGTATATATAGGAGCCACTGACCATGTTTTTTGTGACTCGCAGGCACTACTGCGATCCAGACCACTTAGAGACGGAGAGATTTCCATCTCGTTGGGCGACGCTACGAGAGTGGCGGCCGTTGCAGTGGGAGACATAGAGTTGCAGGTTGCCTCTACCGTATTAGTTTTACATGATGTTTTATTAGTACCTAGTGTTAGAAAGAACCTCTTTTCGATTTCTAAACTTATTTTGGACGGATATTTTGTTTCTTTTGATGATTCAGTTATTATCAAGAACAGAGACTTGTTTATCTGTTCTGATACTATTATTAACAATTTGTATACTATATCTACAAAACCTAAACAACGTTTAACTTCAACTTTTAATATATCGACTGACTCCAAGAAGAGAAAAACTTCTTGTCTTTCTTCGAATGATACATATATATGGCACTTAAGGCTTGGACATATTAACCTTAGGAGGATTCAAAAGTTAGTGGAACATGGGCCTTTGGATAAACTCCAAGTTGAGCCATACCCTACTTGTGAATCTTGCTTGGAAGGTAAAATGACCAAGAGACCATTCAGGATCAAAGGGAATAGAGCTCAATATGTGTTGGATATCATTCACTCCGACGTTTGTGGTCCAATGTCGACTCAGGCCAGAGGTGGCATGCAGTATTTCATCACTTTCATTGATCATTACTCGAAATATGAATATGTCTATTTGATGCACTACAAGTCAGAATCCTTTCAGAAATTTAAGAAATTCAAGACACTTGTGAAGAATCATCATGGAAAGACTAAGTGTCTGCTTTCTAATTGCGGAGACGAATACCTTAGTGCTGAGTTTTTAAGCCACTTATCGGATGAAGGGATTCAATCCTAGTTGGGGATAATGCCCTAGAGACGACAGTTTACACATTGAACTTGGTACTATCCAAGTCGGTCCCTAAGACACCGATTGTGTTGTGGACTGGCCCAATCTAAGACATTTCAAGGTGTGGGGTTGTCCAGCACACGTGCTAGAGAAGGACGCTGACAAATTGGCACCTCGTACTGAAATACAAATTGGCCATAGGGAATAAATGGGTCTTCAATAGGAAAAGAGGACCCGACGGTAAAGTCATTGTCTTCAAGGCTAGACTAGTAGCCAAGGGCTATACAAAAAAGGAAGGTATCGATTATGATGAGACCTTCTCACCAGTAGCCATGTTCAAGTCTATTTATATACTCTTGTCAGTAGTAGCACATATGGATTGAGAAGTATGGCAGATGGATGTCAAGACAGCTTTCCTAAATGGAAATCTTGAGAAGAAAATTCATATGCAACAACCCGAGGGCTATGCAGTTCAAGGAAAGAAACACATGGTATGGAAGCTTAAGAAGTCCATCTATGGGCTTAAGCAAGCCTCACGATCATAGAACCTTTGTTTCGATCAGGTTATCAAGTCCTATGGATTTGATCAGTGCCTTGACGAAAACTGTGTGTACAAGAAGTGTGAGGGTAGCAGTCATTTTCTTGGTGCTATACGTAGATGACATTCTATTGATCGGAAGTTTCAAGAAGATTTTATTGGACATTAGAGCATACTTGTCCAGTCAATTAGATATGAAGGAAATGGGAGACGCGGGACACATTCTAGGGATCAAGGTCATCCGTGAAAGATCTAAGTGAATGTTGTGCTTATCTCAGGAGTCCTATTTCGATACTATACTTAGACGCTTTAGCATGCAGGATTCCAAGAAGGGTTTCTTACTCTTCAGGCATGAAATTGTTCTTTCTCAGGATATGTGTCCTAAGACACCTGAGGATAAAGATGAGATGAGACATATACCTTACGCTTCTACAGTAGATAGTCTCATGTATGCTATAATGTGTACTAGGCCGGATATCTGCTTTGCCGTAGGCATGGTAGCACGATTTCAGTCTAACCCTGGAAAGGGACATTAGACAGTGGTAAAGAACATACTCAAGTACCTTAAACGGACAAAGGATTATTGTTTGGTTTACCAGGATAATTCATTATGCCCTTTAAGTTATAACGATTTCGACTTTCAGACGGATCGAGACTCAAGAAAATCTACCTCCGGGTATGTGTTTACTTTGGGAGGCGGAGCCGTGACATGGAGGAGTGTGAAGTAGAAATGCATCGCGGACTCCACCATGGAATTTGAGTATGTGGCTGCATCTGAGGCCGCAAAGGAATCAGTTTGGCTCAGGAGCAACTTGATGGACCTAGATGTGATTCCGAGTATGCCGGCGAGTATCACGGTTTATTGTGATAACTCTGGTGCAATGGCAAACTCAAGGAACCACAGGCCCACAAGGCGAATAAATACATTGAAAGAAAATATCACATCATTCGTGATATTGTAAGGAGAGGTGATATAGTAGTGATAAAGATAGCGTCGGAGGACAACCTGGCAGATCCTTTCACGAAAAGCCTGAACGGGAAGATGTTTGAGAGACATTGTAATATCCCGTTATTTTCTAACTATACTTTTAAGTGCTCTAACTATTAAGGGACCTATGTATGATGAAATAAAAATTTTAGGAAAAACCTAGACCCTGTTAGGACCTAACATGTTAATTTGGCAGACAGACAAAACTTTTCAAAAAGATTTATTTAAAAAATGAGTTTTTCATGTATAAGTCAAAAGTATATACATATTATACTCTTTGTGTAGAGTTCTTCAAAAGAAAAATATTGACACTAAGTTTTCCAAAAAATGAGTTTGTATGCAACCGCTACTAATTTTTAAAGTTTATGCACGCCATTAAAAAAATTACTTTTTCCATGCGTGACCGGAAGTATATCAATATTATAGTCATTGTGTAGAGTATTAAGAAAAAAAGATGTTGACTTTAAGTTTGCTCGAAAATAAAATCGTACGTAAAAGTTACGATATTTAAACTTTAAACATTAATAATAATATAATATAATAATTATAATAATAAAAAATCATTTTTTTGTATAAATAGCGGGAGTGGGCGGATGCATTTTCGCACATTTGAGCAGAAGCAACTTTGCTTTCTTATGCTTCTTCCCTCTACTTCTCCTTCTTTCTTTTTTTTTTCTTTTTTTTTCATTTTTGAGTATTGAGGTTCTGCGAGTTTGAGAATCGATGATTAGTTCAAGTTAAGGTACGTCAGGATAAGGTCGAAGGTAGGCATGAAGCTTGACAAAGGTGGCTCAACTGCCGTCGAGTCACCGCCGCCATCATTTCAATGCGGTCATTTTCTTCGTACATTTGGTCAATCGAAAGACTAAGGTCCCTTAAGGATTTGAGTTTCTGATCATAAGATCCGTTACTCTTTCGAATTAAATTTTAGATTTAGATTCCGGTTAAGATCATCATGTCATGATTTATTGCATTATTTTCATGTTTTTTTAAAGGAAAAATATTCATGGTCAATCATTTTTCAATAAAATTTATAATGCATGTAGAGAAAAAAATATAGAATTTTCTGAAAGAGGTTTCATTAATTTTCTTCGGACAATTTTCATAAATCTAAAAAAGACTACGAATCTTCTCGAGTAAGTTTTGAGGTAAAATTGCATATTTTAAAAATGTTTTTACATATTCCTATAGGGAATAATGTCCTGAGTAGTATTGTCTTCTTGGCCAAAGACATTTGAAAGATGTATCTTGACTATCTTGACTACTAAGGCGTAAGATGTATCTTGACTATCTCCCTAGAAACTTTTAGTTTGCTATCTCGTGTCAACCGAAGTTTCTCCTTCCCAGATGGTGTTTAGGGAATTTGGAGGGTATTCTTGTCAAGAACAAATCTCGTGTCGTTGTAGTAAGGACTTTGTCCAAATTATTAAAAACAATCAATATAAAAAGACCGTCAAGTGAAATCAAATAACAGGGTAAGTGATTTGAAAGTCATGCTTAAAGAACAAAATTGAGAATAAATCCAATAATCCATCATAAATAACATGCTAAAATGCAAGTAATCGAAAACCTTAAAAAAAAACGACCACGCATTGAACATACTGTTTAAAACCAATCATGCAAGCCACGCAGTATGATCGATTACACGAACAATTTCAAAACATTTTTACTAGTCATGCAACTCAATAGTCAAAGGCCGCGTAGTGCTGCTATAACTGTCAAATTACACCTAAGCTATTACCATGAGTCTGACACCAAAGAAATTAATTGGCTTTAATAAGCCCACATCGGAGGGGTCATATTGTCACCAATTAAATTCTTACAGTCATCTATAGAGAAGTCTTATCATGTGAACTGGTAAAATGTGATCCCACTTGGAATCAAGACAAGTTACTTCACGAAAAGACCGTCTCATGGAGACCATATGTAATCTTAGCAAGTTAAATTAATAAAATGCAATTACAATCATCGCTTAGTCATTTTTAATTTTGAAAAGGTTTTTCACATGGATAATCACATATTATGACATGTAAATTGACTCTTTCTTTATGCTTCTTTTATAGACATTGTGGGCTAGGATATGGCTTCTAAGGAGAATGAATTAGATATCAAATAATATAACCATAGCTCCACCTTTATCTCTTGCGGTTACAACTACAATTCAAATTCAAATTTGAATTATATTAAAATTAATATGGGCTTGGACAAATTCATAATTTGATTAAATTAATTTCCAAGTCTCCTTTGTGCCCAATTGTATTTAATTAATTTTTTGGCCCACCTTAGACTTAAATTAATTAATTTAAATTAATTTGTCCTCCAATTAATTACTCCATGTAAACGCAATAAAGTGCAATTCTATTATAAATATTTATCGACTTCACTATAGCATAAATATTGAACTCATCTTGATTCATTCAAATTACGAACGTAACCCTTTTGTCATTATTTATTTCGCGTGTTTAAAATTTTCTAAATCCATTAATCAATTGAGTTTGCTGACAACTCACAATTAATTAATATATTTATTCGTGAATGATCTCGTTCAGACATTAATTATTACATATGGAATAAATTCCCAACCGGCCGGATTTCTTAAGTAATAAACCTTTCTGAACACCTTACGCGGATTTAATCAAGTTGTGTCACCGAGACACGATTCTGCATGACTGGCGATTGAGCACTTCTAGCTAAGCCAATCTCTACTTCCCAAGACATCACTATTTAGAGTTACAAAAAACGCGCAATCGTTGATGAATCAAAGCAGAGTATAATCAACTTCCTATACTAATTTAATCATCACAAATTAAGAAATAAACTAATTTTCGGGATCTCGTTCTAAGTATCAGCACGTTAGAACTTATCTCACTATGAAACCTCTCAATAGTATACCCAAAGCATGTGTATCCGCTTATACATACCGACATCATTATGCGGGCTAAGGTCAGCTCTCGCATCAAATGATATCGCAGCGTTTACCAACTAGACTGTACAAGTTTGTCTAGACTGTGACTTTATATTACAAAGGAGCCGACTGTGTTACCTTTCATGATCATCGATCCACCACACAATTTACAATTGTAATAAGTGGACTTGTTTGTAATTCAATATATAATAATAATAAATAACAAACCAATGATAGAAACATTTATGAGGTATACAAACCCTAATAATTTTTATATAGGTTCCTATTATTTGTGTGATAGTGGTTACACTAATTGAGAAGAATTTTTAGCCTCATATCGTGGATTTAGATACCATCTTCGAGAATGGGAGAAAAGTCATAGAATAGCTCAGAATTACCAAGAATATTTCAATATTATTCGGACAACTAAAAAGTTGTTGGACTATTTTTTCGTAGTAATTCTTATTATCCAGTTCAAACGCAGAACATGATAATAATGGCTTGCACCTATTTGCATAATTTTATCAAGGATAACATGAAGTACGACCATGTGCTTGAAGAACATAATACATCATCCAACTTGAGCAAATAATGACATCAAACCAAGAAGAAAACAGAGAGTGCATTGATGTTGTTGAACCATCACAAGCTTGGAGTGCTCTTAGGGAACAATTTTCTCAACAAATGTGGCTAGATCGCTAGATTAGTCTTTTAATTTTTATTTTGGATTTCATTTGCAAACTTTTATTAAGATATCGATAGTCTTCTCTAATTAATTCCAATTATTGTAATATATATACTTATTTGTATGAATTTCTATTGAATTAAAATTATTTTATTACTTACATTATTAAAATTGATGTGATTATTTTTATCATCTCTAATTTACTCATTTTACCTTGTCACGTATAGGAAGTATGAGCTCCTCAAATAACAACTTCTCAAATGCCCCAACTCCTCTTGTGTCGGCTTCACCACTACTTCCTATGTTGAAGAGGGAGAGAAGAACTTGGACACGTGAAGAATAAGATGTTTTGATCGTAATTTTAAAAAAATTGGTTGTTGATGGATGGCATCAAGAAAATGCATTTTCCACAGGTTATCTAGAGGTAATTGAGAGAGAGTTAAAGGTACAATTCCCTGGAGCTGATTTGACTTCGACAAACACAACGTCTAAATAGACAGTATGGAAAAAGGATTACTATATCGTCTAAATAGTATCGGATTTGGTTGGAACGACTCAATCAATACGATTTATGTTGTAGATAATGTATGACAACAATATGTTAAGGTGATGCATAATATTATGTATTTGTCATCAATATTATATTTCTTTTGCATCTAATTCAATACTATATTCTAATGATTATATATCTAAGTTTAAATAACTTTATTAATGAAACTAATGTATGTGTTGAATAGGTTCATCCTCAAGTTAAAGGATTACAAATAAGAGCCAAATTAAAACAATTAAGCACATAATAAGGCAAATAATTACATCAATTATCCAAATCAAGATAAAAATAACCAATTCCTAAAACTAAGGAATTTAAATTTGAATCATCCATCTTCTGTGTCTTTTAGATGCCACTGAATACTGGAAACTAATTCCTAAGATTTAGAAAATCAAATTTCCATCGGATACCGGAAATTAATTCCTATAATATAGAAAATCAAATCTCCTCCGAATCTTGGAAATTAATTTCTAAAATTAAGGAAATCAAGTTTCTCCCGGATTTCGAGAATTATTTCTTTATCGTTGAAGAAATCAAATTTCCATCGAATCTTGAAATTAATTCCTAAAAAAATAGGAAATCAAATCTCATTCGAATTTGAAATTAATTCTTCAAATTAAAGAAGTTCTTGGAAATTAATTCTTTATCATTTGAAGAAACCAATTTCCATCGAATCTTGAAATTAATTCCTACGATGTAGGAAATCAAATTTTATTCGAATTTGAAATTAACTCTTCAAATTAAAGAATTTAAATTTCATAGACTAAGGAAACTAATCCCTCAAATATGAGAAATAAATCCATCAATTTGAGGAAACGAATTCCTATTCGAATTTTTTAATTTAAACCGGACTTGAAAAAACTCACAAATTCAAAAAACGTGTCTCGAATCGCAATCGGGCCCGCCCCGGACCCAGCTCGCCCACAACCGTAGCTGCCGAGCCAGGACAGTGTACCAGGCGCTGTGCCACTTGCATTGAGCGCCGTGCCGCGCGCGCTTGGCCCTGTGCCCCGTGCCAGGTGTTGTGCCGCCTGCGCCAGGGGGCCCCATGGCTCGCGCCACAGCCCAGTTCCGACCTCCTTTTCTCTGCCTCATTTTTCCTGCATATTTATCTCCCTCTCAAATTATATAATAAATATAAAATTTATAGGTAAATATTCTAATCTACCTAATCTAACACGGTCAACCCCCGTGTGATTACATTAAAGCCTCAAACGGGCACTGAAAAAGGAACAAACGAATAAAAGCGGAATAAAATCATATAAGCCACGTAATATCATAGATATAATGTTAAAATTAAATCTATCATCCTAATATCAAATTAGGATCACATGCATATATATAAGAATTAAATGCAATTCATATAAAAAATTAAAATCATGTGACCGACTTTGATACCAAATGATGGAACCCGTATGAGGGGCTCACGTATTCGCAGGATCCACTAGTTTAATTAATTACATGAATAATTAATTTTTATGCGCATAGGAGAATATAAAAGCAGAATTAAATATTTTATACCTTCTCCTAAGCAAATCCTTTGTTTGTGGAGAAACGAATTGAATCATTAGCTATCGAACCGCAATCCACACCGATTCGAATCCTCTTCTCGATCTCCCACGATCCGACATTAGGAACTTCTAACCTATTCCCGATCTACTTACTAAAATATCGTTTGGACGAATCTATCTAGTAATTTAGGAGAAAATAATAACGAAAATTGAAGCGTTGAATACTTCAAATTTTTGAAAATTCCACGTGTGTTTGAACTCTTGATGGCCGAAAATTATGTCTCTTAGGGATGTAATTTGTGGTCCCCTCCTTATTCCCTTTTATAGATATTGTGGGCTAGGTTAGGGCTTCTAAGGAGAATGAATTAGATCCCAAATAATAGAACCATATTCCCATTTTAATCTCCTGCAGTTTCCAACTATAATTCAAATTCAAATTTGAATTATATTAAAATTAATTTGGGCTTGGAAAAATCCATAATTTGATTAAATTAATTTTCAAGTCACCTTTGGGCCCAATTAAATTTCATTAATTGTTTGATCCACCTTAGACTTAAATTAATTGATTTAAATTAATTTTTCCTCCAATTAATTACTCCATGAAAATGCAATAAAGTGCAATTCTATTATATTTATTAACTCCACTATAGGCTATATATTGAACTCATTTTAATTCATTCGAACTACGGATGTAACCCTCTTGTCATTAATTATTTCTCGCGTTTAAGATAATCTAAATCCATTAATTAATTGAGTTTGCTGACAACTCATAATTAATTAATATATTTATTCGTGAGTGATCCGGTTCAGACCTTAATTATTACATATGGAATAAATTCCACACTGGTCGGGTTTCTTATGCAATAAACCTTTCTGAACGCCTCAAACGGATTTAATCAACTCGTGTCACTGAGATGTGATTTTGTACGACTGAAAGTCGAGCACTTCTGGCTAAGTCAATCATTACAGCCTAAGACATCACTATATGAGGTTACGAAAAACCTGCAAGCGCAAATGAATCAAAGCAACGTATAATCAACCACCTATACTAATGTCATCGTTATAGATTAAGAAATGAACTAATTTCCGATACCTCGTTCTAAGTATCAATACATTAGAATTTATCTCACTGTGAAACCTCTCAATATGTATACGCAAAGCATGTGTATCAACTTATACATACCGACATCATTTTTCGGGCTAAGGTCAGCTCTCGCATCAAATGATATCGCAACTTTTACCGACTATATTGTCCAAGTTTGTCTAGACTATGAATTTATAATACAAATGAGCCGACTGTGTTACCTTCTGTGATCATGAATCTACCACACAGTCTACAATTGTAATAAGTGGACTTGTTTGCGATTTAATATATGATAATAATAAATAACAAACTAATGATATAAACATTTATTCTCATTAAAATGGAATTGAAATCAGGTTTGATACATCGTCCAAGCATAAAGCATGCTTTGAGGTATACAAACTGTAACATGTGGTGGATTGATGATCACAGAAGGTAACACAGTCATGTGATTTGTAGTATAAAGCTCACAGTTTAGACAGACTTGGACAGTTTAGTCGGTAAAGGCTGCGGTATCACAATCAGATTTGATTTACCGTAACCTTTACCGACTAGACTGTCCAAATCTGCCTAGGCTGTGAGCTTTATACTACAAAGGATCCGATTGTGTTACCTTCTGTGATCATCGATCCACCACACAGTCTACAATTACAGTAAATGAACTTGTTTGAAATTCAATATATAAAGATAATAAATAACAAATGAATGATAGAAATATTTATTCTCATTAAAATGAAATTGAAAACAAGTCGGATACATCATGTAAGCATAAAGCATGTTTTGAGGTATACAAACCCTAACAATCTCCCACATATACTCAAACATGCTTTAGAGTATACAAATTTGTGTCACATGACATATAACTCTCCTACTTATACCTAAAGTAGGTCTATAACATGTCGTACTTCTTATCCATCTACATACCTCTCAAACGACTTCTCGTTCAGGCTTTTCGTGAAGGGATCTTCCAGGTTGTCATCAGACGCAATCTTCACCACCACTATGTCGCCTCTTGTCACTATATCATGGATGATGTGATATTTCCTTTGGATGTGTTTACTCGCCTTGTATGCCCGTGGTTCCCTTGAGTTTTCCGCTGCACCAAAGTTATCACAATAAATTGTGATACTCGCCTGCATACTTGTAATCACATCCAAGTCCATCAAGAAGCTCTTGAGTGAAACTGCTTCCTTTGTAGCCTCAGATGCGGCCACATATTCAGCTTCCATGGTGGAGTACGCAATGCATTTCTACTTAACACTCCCCCATGTCACGGCTCCTCGGAGGTAGATTTCTTTGAGTCCCGATCCGTCTAAAAGTTAGAATCAATGTAACCCAAAGGACATAATGAATCAGCCTGGTAAACCAAATAGTACTCCTTAGTCCATTTAAGGTACTTGCGTATGTCCTTTACTGCTGTCCAATGACCCTTTCCAGGGTTAGACTGATATCGCCTACGATAAAGTAAATATCCAATCTAGTACACATCATAGCATACATGAGACTACCTACTGCATAACCCTCGGGTTGTTGCATATGTATATTTTCTTCAAGACTTCCATTTATGAAAGTTATCTTGACATCCATTTGCCATACTTCTCAATCCATATGTGCGGCAACTGACAAGAGTATACAAATAGACTTGAACATGGCTATCGGTGAAAAGGTCTCATCGTAATCAATACATTTCTTTTGAGTATAGCCCTTTGCTACTACTCTAACCTTGAATTTTATGAACTTACCTTCGGGTCCTTGTTTCCGCTTGAAGACCCATTTACTCCCTATGGCCTCGCAGCCTTCGGGAAGATAAACTAGCTCGTCTACTTTCTTGTTTACCATGGATTGCAGTTCAGAATCCATTGCCTCCTTCCAGAGGTGACAGTCCTTGTCGTGCACTGCCTCCTCTTAGTTCTATGAGTCTGATTCATCCAGGCTTGGGACTAAGTCAGATGCCTCTCCCACTCCAATGAATCGGTCAGGTTGACGAACAACCCTCACATTGCGACGAGGCTCCACTGCAGGTGGTACAAGTATTTGGGTTGATGCTGATGGTCATTGTGTTTCTTGTGAATTTGGAGAAATTGTAGTTCTCATTTCCTCGAGAACTACCTCTCTTCTGGACTTTTGGTTGTTCACAGAGTCTTCTTCTATAAAACTCCGACCCGTTCGTCTCTCTAGGGTAGCCTACAAGCAAACACAAATCAATACGAGGTGACAACTTGTCGGCGTCCTTTTCTAACACATGTGCTGGACAACACCACACCTTGAGATGTCTTAGACTGGGTTGGCGCCCGGTCCATAACTCAATCGGTGTCTTAGGGACCGACTTGGACGGTACTAAGTTCAATGTGTAAACAGCCGTTTCCAAAACATATCCCCAAAACAAAAGAGCCAACTCTGCATAACTCATCATAGATCTTAACATCTCCATAAGAGTTTTATTCTGTCTTTCTACTACACCATATTGTTGGGGTGTACTCGGTGCAGTCAACTAGGATTGAATCCCTACTTCCGACAAATGGAACAAAAACTTAGCACTGAGGTATTTGCCTCTGCGACAGAACGCCGACACTTGATAGTCTTTCCATGACGATTCTCCACAAGTGCCCTGAATTCTTTAAATTTCTGAAAAGATTCTGACTTGTGGTGCATCAAGAAGACATATCCATATTTAGAGTAATCATCAATGAAAGTGATGAAATACTGCATGCCACATCTGGCCTTAGTTGACATTGGACCACAAACGTCGGAATGAATGATATCCTACACATCTTGGGCTCTATTTTCTTTGACCTTGAAAGGTTTCTTGGTCATTTTACATTCCAAGCAGGATTCACAAGTCGGGTATGGCTCAACTTGAAGTTTATCCAAAGGCCCATATTCCACTAACTTTTGAATCCTTCTAAAGTTAATATGTTCAAACCTTAATTGTCATATATATGTATCATTCGATGAAAGATAAGAAGATTTTCTCTTCTTGGAGTTAGTAGATAAGTTAAAAGTTGAAGTTAAACATTGTTTGGGTTTCGCAGAGATAATATACAAATTGTTAACCAAAGTACCAGAACATATAAACAAGTCTCTTTTCTTGATAATAACAGTCATCAAAAGAAACAAAATATCCACCCATAACAAGTTTAGACACCGAAACAAAATTCTTTCTAAATCTAGGTACTAATAAAACTTCACGTAAAACTAGAACAGCGGACGCAAACTGAAACTCTACGTCTCCCACTGCAACGGCCGCTACTCTCGTAGCATCACCCAACGAGATGGAAATCTCCCCGTCTCTAAGCAGCCTGGTTCTCAGGAGGGCCTGCGAATCACAACAAAAATGGTCACTAGCTCTCGTATTTACTATCTAAGAATGAGCAGAACTAGCCATATAACATGATGTAACCACTAAAGCTGTAGACGTACCTTGACCGCACACCGACTTCTTGCGATGCGGACAGTCTAATTTCCAGTGTCCTTTCTCACCACACTTAAAACAAAATTCCGTTCCTTCCTTTTTCTTCGAAATTCCACCTGCCACTTCCTCTTCTTAGCACTCTTTGGTGCTCCCTTCTTCTTGCCTTACCCTTTCTAGGGTTGCTAGAAGAAGTTGGAGCAGCCGATGCTACTAACGCAGTCTTCGGTTGGGCTTTAATCACAACTTCCACCGTTTGCAGCTCAGCCAGTAATTCCGTCAACGTATAATCACTTTTATTCATGATGTAGTTGACCCTGAATGACTCAAAGCTCAACGGTAAGCTCTAAAGAACGATATCAACCTGAGACTCTTTATCAATTTGACCACCTAAAGTCTCGATCTTGCTTAGATAGTCTATCATCTTCAGGACATGGTCCGAAAAGGCGAGCCCTCTGCCATAGAGACGTTCATCACATTGTGTATGACCACTTGCTTGGCCAACTTGCTTTATGTACTGAACATTTCATGCAGACAAAATATGATATCAACAGATATCTTGATGCTCTCGTGTTGATGCTGCAAGTAACAACTCGCCCTCTTGTTAGCACGCATCCACTTATCGCATTTAGCCCTTTGCATTGGTAGATATATTATCAGGAAGAACTGACGGACATGGTTCATCAATGACAAACTTAATGTCGTCAGCAGTGAGGACTATTTCTAAATTCCTCTTCCAATGAATATAATTATCCATCTCAAGGCGATTCTTTTCAAGAATCGAGGCAAGTGGATTGAAAGTCATGCTTAAATAGAAACTGAGAATAAATCAAATAAAGTATCATGAATAACATGTTCAAACACAGATAATCAAAACCTTTAAAGAAAACATGATTTTGAAAATACTGTTAAAAATAAATCATGCAAGCCACGCAGTGTGATCGATTACACAGTCAATTTTAAAACGGTTTTACTGGTCATATATCTCAACAGTCAGAAGCGCACATTGCTGCTATAACTGATAAATTACACCTAAGCCATTACCATGAGCCCTGACACCAAAGAAATTAACTGATTTTAATAAGCCCACAACGGAGGGGTCATATCGCCATCAATCAATATCTTACAGCCATCTTAGAGAAATCTTATCACATGAACTGGTAAGATGTGTTGGTTCTGGAAGAGCAAGGTTTGGTGTTTGG